>APFE030435590.1:0-12767 GCA_000404065.3 Pinus taeda | reverse complement strand
TACCACAGCATGGTCCACTTTATGTATTGATCCTTATAGCTCCGACAGGGTAGTACAGCTCCTCGATGGCATCCTGGAATGAATCCCAAGAGGGTGGGACTGAAAATAGTGAGCCTGTACATTCATCCTTCTGCTCGTAGTAGGTTTCCCACCAGTCCTTGATGTGGGGGGCTACTTTGAGAAGAGCAAAAATAATCTTTTCCTGACTCGAAAAATCATGAACAGAAAAATAACCCTCTAGTATATTTAACCATTTATTGATGGCATCTGCATCTATCTGACCCTTGAATATGGGGATATAAAATTAACTTGTACCTTAAACGGTGTGGCATTTCCAAAGTAGCTATTGGAAGCTGATGCATCACCCTTGGATAGTCACAGAAGGATCTGGGAAAAGTTGTCCATCGTCACGTTCCTTTGTCGCTCGAGGGCTTCTTTGAGCAAGGTTTTGATAGGATCTCCTGCCCCCTCGTCTTTCTTTTCATCCACCATGGGAAGCTGTCGGGATTTGCGAGGCTGGTCTTGCAAAGGTTCGACTAGTTCAAGCCCTAATTCTTTATATCCCAACCTCGTTGGGGACATGCAAAGAAAAATAGAGAAAAAAAGCAGAACGCTATGATACCACTGATATATATTTAAACACGAACAAAAGAAATCACAAAGATAAGCATAAACATAGAGATGCAGTAGAAATAATACTTCATTTTGTTAATGTAAAATATTGAAATATGCTTACAAACAGCAATGGAAATAAACCAGCTAGGGCGATGGTAGCTTATCTCTGAGAAGAGATGTGGCAGCTACATGCCTCTGAAATGTGTTACAATGAGGCTCAAAGGCCTATTTATTGTTTAAAAACAATGGAAAACCCTAAAAATCGAAAAACCTAACCCTATAAGATGAAATGCCAAACTGTGGGCCTTGTTTGGGTAAATTGGTACATCAACTTCCCAGGGTTTTAACTTTGGCATATGATCTCTATTTGACGTGCACAATATCTCTTTATAAAGATATATATGATAACTACAACTTTGGGAAGAGAAACATCGGTCCATGGCCCATGTTGCTCCAAGTTTTCCCAAAAAACGTCGTTTAGGGCCTCAAAACGGCTCTGGAAGTTCAAGATCCAAAAAACTACTAAAAATAGTAAATTGCGCTATAATTAAGGAAACTGAAAAGCTGAAAGAAACAATGGTGGGGGTCCAAGTGGACTTGGCAGGTGGCCACCAGTATCCACCTAGATCACTTTACCACTCTTAAGGAGCTAGAATAAGCCATGGAAAAAGAGGAGGAATCCCCACTCTTTCAAAAGGAAGAAGAAGACAACCTCTTACTCTCAGGTTCAGGTTCCGACGGAGGAGGCAGAGGGGAAGAAAATGAAGGAGGGGATTCAGAATAGGAATCACCAGATTCAAAATTTGAAGAGGAGGATAATGAAGAAGGCAACATGACAGACCAAAATCTGGATTGGATGACTCAACACCTAATGGCACTTCTAGGTGTCTTGCACAAGATGCCAAGACACGTGAAGAAGCTCTTAACGAAATATAACCCTAACAAGATAGTGAAGGCAGAATATCACTTAGACACTTTCTACCTACATCTGTAGACACTCAAGGTACGTTACGATGGCGTTTCATGTACCTTGGATGACAGAGTAGCTATATGGTAGCACAACCTTCCTCTGAAGTCCATCCAGAATTGGAGGATATTCAAAAGGATATTTCTTGAGAAATTTGTTGAAGACAAGACCCTTGCCATGTTATTGAAGGATTTGGGTAGTTTGAAGATGGAGTAGAAATAATAGGTAAAATATTATATTTTAATCAGAGGTTCAACCGTATTTTGAACAAGTTCTTGGATGACACCAAACCTCACAAATCCATCACTATCAACTACTACACTTCTACCGTGTTGACCAGTATTATGAAGTTCGTCAAGCGAGATGCAAAACCATCATTAATAGTGAATTATGAAGAGGCTATTATCATAGAGAAAGACCTACATGCTATCGGATTCATTACAGATGATGAACCCACTAAGGACTCCAAAGGCACAGGTAAGAGGTCTTAAACCTTTGTGAGAAAGGCTAAGGAAAAGGAAGCAAGTGATATTGAGAACCTTACTTCTATCATCAAGTCCTTGACTACAGAAGTGGCCAAACTTAAACAGAGGACAAGCGAGACTACCATGAGCAGCAAGCCCCCTAGGTACCCGTAAAAGAAGAATGTAGCTTCCAGTAGCAGCAGTATCAGCAACCATCCAACCAAATCTGTGCAGAGATCTAGCATGGTTCTGAACCTTGAGAAAATCGCTACAGATTCATATTTCACATTCCACCATGAACATCATTTGGAGAAAATGTGCCTATAATAGATCCATGGGATGAGTAGTATGGCTATGCAATTGATGGACAAACTCATGGTTAATGAGAAGCCTGAGCCTAATGATGAAGAAGAAGAATTTTCTATGCATGATGAAGCTCCAAGCACTAGTCATGTAGTAAACATGTATCAGTACAATCTCACAACCCAGAAGATCACAACTGATAAGGATCCTTTCAATGACAGGCCAGCCCCGAAGAATAATAATTGTTACAACTTGAGAAGTAAAGGGGACACCATTGTGACTGAGATACCAAAGAAGAAAATAAGACAAGATCTGTTAAGGAAAGTGGATCCTACGGTCGATTCAACAAAGAGAACTCAGAGTAAGTCTAGGAAGACAACTTCAACGAAAAGTTTTTTTGCAAGAAACAAAAACAAAACCATCCCATCAGAAACCATGAATTCACTTCCACCACCATAAGCCTCAGTAAATCTTCCAGCAATAGACTATAACATTATATAAGACATGAAGAAGAATTGTGAAAATATATCTCTATTTGAACTTACAAAAATCACAAGTTAGTGGAGCATTCTTCTACGAGCACTTGGGGAAACCTCCACTGGTCATGCCAGCTCTTTGAACAAGGGATCTAGTAAGTCTCCTGAAACTCACATATGTGCTTAATGTGCTCCACATGGGGGAGGCGAACTCACCCTGCCCACCATTATTTTTATCATTTGAAATATTTAACTTCAATGTTCACAACCGCTTGGTTGATTCTAGTGCATTGGTCAATGTCATGCCACTCTCTATTTCCAAGAAGATTAGTGCTCAATGGAGTAAGACTAGTGCACAGATAATCCAACTAGAGAGAACTTGTGTGCCAGCAATTGGTGCACTTAGGGATGTGATCATCTGGCTATCGTCTGAGGGACGAGTTCATTAATGCATCAATATTGTAATTATGGATATCCCTGAAGCATTCAAGGTATTTCTTAGTAGAGACTGGTCAAGCAAGCTGCAAGGGTACTTTTCCACTGACTAGTAACACGTATGGATTCTATATAAGGGTAGGAACAACCATATATGAGTATTGTTAGCGAGATACATGAAGCACAATGTGAATCCCTTGAATGGAGAAAATGAGTCATTAACTTTTGCAGAACTTGTTTTCGTAAATTTCTTTCAAGAGACTCAATTAATGTGATACCTTGCAGAGCCATCCCCTATCCCACTAGACACACAATTGGCCCTCCTTCCATGCCCAACTAGCGAAAAATGAAACTTGTACATTAAATAGTAGTAGCAGTAGTAGCAGTAGTACTAGTACGGTAAGTGGTCCATGTACATATGATATTTTAATCATGTACTTTGATGGATCCAAAATGCAAGAGGGATCTAGAGCTGGTTGTAGAACCGCTATAGAGGAAACATCTACTCTCTAGTCACTTGGAGTTTGAGTGCACAAACAATAGTACAAAGTATGAAGCAATCATCTTGGGCTTACAAAGAGCCATTGACCTCAAGGTTTCTTTTCTGAAAGTGGTAGGGGACTCTGAAATCATGGTGCATTAGGTATGTAACACTATACATTGTGTGTCACTTCATCTTAAGAGTTATCAACAAGAGGTATGGAAACTAATTTCTCATTTCCAAGCTTTCAATATTATTTCAGTGCCAAGAATGCATAATGCAGCTACGGATGCCTTGGAAAAATGCAGCTGCTAGGATGTTACCATTAAGGGAATTTTTTTCTATTATGATTTTGTATAAACCATTTGTCCCAGACAACATCAATAACTTATGTGTTTTTTATCATGATCAACAGATACTGCATTTCATGGCCAACATTGACATCTTCAAGGATGCAATGATAGATGAGGATAAGCATGAGCATACTCTATAGGACACAACTAGTACAAGCAAAGGAAACCTCATCCCCAAGGGTGTGGTATGACTAGAAATGTTGTATGACATGCAAAACCATTTTCAGGGACCTATGAATGCTAAGACCCATAGCTCCACATTGTCGCATGAACAGACCAATTTTGGAACAGAAAAAGATTTGAAATATGTGAATCTTGATACTTGTTGCACTCCATAAGAGTGACAAACCTTTATCCACCTCTTCAAGTAGTACCATGACATCTTCACATGGATGTAAAATTATCTTAAGACATATTACACATGAATAATCCAGCACGTAATACCGATCAAGGAAGGGGCCAAGCATTTTCAATGGAAACTTAGAAAAGTTCATCCAACACTTGAGCCCCTCATATAGAAAGAACCGACCAAGTTGTTGGATGCTCTGATCATCTATAAAGTGTCACATTTGACATGGGTGTCTAAGTTACTTCTTGTTAGGAAGAATTCTGGGTAGATCTACCTGAGTGTATATTTTTGCAACCTTAATCGTGCCTTAGACAAAAATAATTACCGAATGCCATCTATGGAGCACATATTGCAAATAGTATCTAGAGCAGAGATGTTTCCTTTTCTAGATGGTTTTTCTGGTTACAACAAGGTTCTGGTAGCAGAGCCTAACACACTCAAAATGAAATTCCATACCAAGTGGGGTGCATTCACATTTCACAGAATCTCATTTGGGCTGGTTAATGGAGGTGCAACATTTCAGTTTGCAATGGACATCGCTTTCCGTGGGATTATTGGACAGAGCATAGTTCTCTACCTTGATGATGTAACAATATTCTCAAGACATCGATCAGAATACTTGCACCACCTCAAGAAATTTTTTGAGTGATCCCAGAAATATGGGATATCCTTGAATCCTAAGAAGAGCATCTTTGCAGTTTCTGAGGGTAACCTTCTTGGACACGTTATCTCTAAAAGTGGGATCAAGTTATATCTTGATAGAGTTCTAACAATCACACAAATTCCCCACCTCATAAACAAGAAATCCATGCAATATTTCTTGGGTAAGATCAACTTTCTCATAAAGTTCATCTTCGACTATGCTCAGATCGTCAAGCCTATATAGGAGATGATCAAGAAGGATGAAGTTTACAATTGGGGGAAAAGGGAAAAGGATGTGCTTGCCTATATAGATCAAGAAATAGTAGAAGCACTAGCATTGTACAACCCAGAATTCAACAAAGATTTATTTCTCTACACTTTTGCTTCTAACACTTCTCTCGCTGGTGTACTCACTCAGAAGGACGAGTTGAAAACTGAGAGTGACCTATCTCCTTCATGAGTTCAAGCCTAAAAGGACCAGAGCTCAATTATCCTATCATGGATAAACAAGCTTATGCATTATACAAGGTCGCGAAGCACTTCAGACCCTATTTATTGAAAAATCATTGTATTATCTTTGTTCCACGCCCAACAGTCAAATCAATGCTTGTTCAGTAGGAGCTAGGTGAGAGAAAGGCGAACTCGATAACATGATTACAATAGTATGATATTTCCATTAACCAGTTCACACCATCAAGGGTCATGGTATTTGTAGTTAGCATCGGATGTGGTACATGCACAAGAGGAAGAAGAAGAGCTCACAAGATGGGAGTGAGAAATATAAATGTACCATGTTGAGCGAGTCTCTCCCACTTCAGATGGAAACTCTTTGTACGTAGATGTGTGTTGGTACCTTGAGCATGGCATTGTCCCCTATCATTTCTCTTTGCAGCAAAAGAGGACACTCTGAATCAAATCCCTATCATACCAACTGGTGCATGGGGTTGCTATACAGGAAGCACCATAATGGGATATTTCTTAGGTGCCTGTAGGCATAGGATTTAGAAAAGGTTTTACGTGATCTCCATGACAGACTAGTTGGGGGAAAATTTACGAGTAACACAGCAACACACAAATTCATGTGGTCTGGTTTCTGCTGACCTACATTATTCAAGGATGCTCATGCCTATGATCATAAGTTTCTAGTCTGTCAAAGGTGAGCCAGTAGAAATCGAAAGTCAGTAGCCCCGCTGTGGCCTATTGCAGTGGAAGAATCATTCCACCTATGAGGCTTAGATATCATTGGGTAAATTTTCCCTTATTCATCGAAGAAACACTGCTATATCCTGACTACTATAGATCACTTCACATGGTGTATAGAGGCAGTTCTACTGAAACAAGTGAACGACGAGGAAGTCATCAACGTTCTAGAGCAAAATATCATTTATAGGTTCGAGGTTCCTACATGACTTTTTTTTAAAAATGCAACGTAATTTTCTTCATTAAATATTTATGAGTTTGCATTGGAAAATGGTATTGTCTTGAATCATTTTGCTAACTATTATCTATGGGGCATGGTCTTGCCAAATCCACAAATAAGAACCTCATTTGCATCATCAAAAATACCGTATTCTCTAAGTAGCGAAACTGACACTCTGCTTTGGTAAATGCTTTATCGGTTAGTCGAGTTACACCTAAGCCTTCTCTAAATACCTCCCCTTACTTCCTGGTGGATGAAAAAGAAGCCATAATTATGCTGAACATATACTTGCATGCTCTCCAATTGTCCCAAGAATCCCAGGGCAAGCCATGTCTTTTATTTCAGCATAGGATGGACACTTTGCACACGTTACAGGAATAAATGTTGGAAGCAAAAGAAAAATTTGCATTCCATCAGAACCGTATTAAGAGATGGTTTGACAGAAATTCTATAGGGAAGACTAGATTCAGTGTCGGTGACATAGTCTTTAAGTGGGACAAAGCCCATGAAGACAAAGACAAGCACACTAAGTTTCAATCCCTGTGGATTGATCCATACACTATCCACAAAAATCTTGGCCAATGCACCTATCATCTTCAATCACTTGACGAGAAGGTTGACTCTCTCCTTTTAATGGCCAAGACTTAAAATGTTTTTTTCAATGAATATTTAGGGTTGCGCCCTGCACTATGTACATAGTCCTTTTGTTGTTTTTTGTTTTTTTTCTTTGGTTTTCTGTTGTTTTACTTACATGAATAATTGTTGTACCTTGCTACATTTTGGCTTCCAATTATGTGTGTGGCTGAAGTTCAAAGAGTCTTGTGACACTTCATCCCTTGGCCAATCCTATGTCTGCCTTCTTTGTTTTTGTTGTGACTTTTGGCCGATGAAGTTCTGACGAAAAATAAAATATGTCTGTAAGGAGAGTTTTGGCCCAATCATGAACCTATGTCCAGTTTCAAAGCCTCATTCCTATACTCAATTTTCTTCTTTGGTGTTTTCAGGCTTATCCAATTGGTAGAAATGGAGAAGGGGTAACCTAAATGAGTAAACCTAAATAATAGGTCTTTATATGATTCTTTGAAGGAACAACCTCTCCTACTATCAATAAGTTGGGATCCCTCTTCCACCCCAAAATAAATAAGTGCTAATACACAGTTCTCTTTAAGTAAATAAATGCATAAAGGTGAAAGAAGAAAAAATATTCTTGTGTAGAGAGGTGAAGCAGGAAACTCCACCAACGTACTAGCCAGGCTCACTGGAAGTGGAGAAATTCCTATGTTCCTTCGTGAATCTGTCAGGCTACTGTCCAGGCCTGTTGGTGGTGGAAAAACACTAGAGATGAAAACTATACTCTAGAAATCATAAGCTCACGAGCTAAACCACCCTTCCCAATTTGAAACACTCTAATCTAGCTGAATATTATGTTTTTTTGAACTAATAAAGTAAAAAGGAAACCATGTCTACCCCATGGGGTAAGTGGGGAATTCAAATTAATCTACACGATGAATCAATACACCCTGAAGAACCAAGGCCCTACATTAAAAAATGAACCAAGACAAAGAAGTTGGTATTCAACCAGTGTATCACCAAGTGTTGTAGCAGCTGCAACACCCTCCAAAATTTTGGCTTGCACTTAAATTTTGGAGACTTCCTTGGTCTTTCCCTTTATGGTTACAAAAAATTGAGCTCATTCCATGAGCTCTCTTAGAATTGTTTCACCCCTTTTGCTTGTTTCGTCAACTGTCATCCTTTTGCATGTTTGATTGCTTTACCTTTCTTGTGGTCCTTTTCTAGTGATTTCAAAGGCTTTTCCTTGTGTATTTGAGTTTTCCTAGCTATGTAAATAGTTTTCACACTCATACATAGATTTTTAAGCATTGTCACACAAGTGTCATCACGACTGCCCTGAGTTCATCTCGAGTGTTTCACTTGTTGCTTTTTGTTCTAGGACAATCTCACAGAGGGAAATTCCTAGGCTTGTTTTTCCAATGGTCCATGTTTTCGAAGTATGCTAAGTGTGTGATAACAAGTTTAAGTTCCTCACAGGTTAACCTCTCTCTTGCACTTAGCCATTTCTCCAAAATTCTTCTGACCAGGAAACTCACCTTCACCGGACCCCCACATAATTGTGCACTGCGCAGTATAATTCCTCAGTGACACAACCTTGCTACATGGAACTATGCAATGCATAGACACTACCCCCAGGGCAGTTGCAATACATAATTCCAGAGCTGAACAACCTTCCTTCATCCCCAGAATTGTGTAGTAACTTCTCCCATCCTGACTTGAATTGTGCATTTCACAAGATCAGTCATCAAGCTTCTTCCTTGCTTGCTGGAACCCCATAATGCATAGAATACCAAGTCTTCCTTCCCTCCCATAACTATCTAGAAGTGTCTCCTTAGTTTCCCCTCTCAGTCGAGAATCACTCATCCCAAGAACTACGCAAACCTGTCTTCCCAGGCCCCTCTGCTACCCAATCCTACCTTGCCTCTAAAGACTACACAAAATTGCCTCCCAGGGTCCTATTCTACATTAGTCACTGGCTGTCTCAACTATGAAATCCTACCTCCTAGTGGCCTCTATGCAATTTTCCCCAATAGTAAGGATTGTGCTCCAAATTTCCTCATCCAAGCTTGAGCTGCGCTCTACGTAGTCTTAGTGACCAATATCCCATCCTGTCGCCTAGAACTATGCAATGTGTAGTTATTGGGCCCTCTTTCCCAGCCTTTCACATGTCTTAGGCCCAGTCCATGGATAAGAATGCTTCAAATTAGACTAGGAGGTTTTGGATTTGATGTCATCCCATCATGAGTGAATTGTAAGAATAGGTACACTATTAGATTAAGGTGAGACAATGAAGAAGGAGAAGAAGGAGTGAACATGTTTGAAGACTCCCATACAAATGGACAAAAAAAGAAGCTTATCAAGAACAAGCAAAGGGAATGCATGCATGCAACCACCTCGCAAGACCAAAGATCATTGAAGACCCTGCATCATCAAACCATGTGGAGGAGAAGATAAAGCACACCCAAGAACACATCTATCAATCAGTAGTAGTAGCAACTTGACATTGCCACCTCAGCAAGATAGTATATGTCAGTAGTGTCATGTCAAGTTGTTTCATGAGTTTTCAAAGGCCACATCACTATTATGAGTCATGTGTATGTTGTAAATCAAATGTAATGTAAAGTGGAAGTCCAATGAACACACAAGAATATGAAGATTCATGTCAGTTGAAAAGCCATAAGAAGTTGAATAGTCATGAGGGTAGTCAAAGAGTCACAAGGGGCCAAGCATCAACCCTTGGTTATATATACCCATCATTATTAGAGAAAATGACTTTTCACATTGGCTCCTCCTGCAAAGCATAGAGAGTTTCAGTCAGTTCTTTGAGGAGTAAGGAGTGGCTCCAATGTCCCACTACTGGGACTGGTGATATATGATGTAAATATTTGTCTTGGAAATTTTTCTTAATACATAAGCCTTCTTGGGCCAACATGTTTCCATGCATGACCTAGGGATGTTTGTAAGACTATTCTGTGAGCATTTATATTTCATGTTTTTTTATATGTACTAAGATAGTTGAACTATTTCGATTGTTTTAGTTCTTAACTTGTTAGGAATGTGTTGTTATGGTTGTCAATGATACCTCATGCTTGTGGACTACTCCGTAGGATACTAGACATAAATTTCCCCGCTTATTGGTTATAATTATTGTCACATATGTTGTGGACTATTCCATTGGATGGTAGACAAACCTTTCCCTGTTCTTTGGTTTTAATGACTGTCACATCCATTGTGGACTATTTCGATGGATGTTTGACAAGCATTTCATGGTTCATGTGTGTCTCTTCCTGGGTGGTATTATTACCTATCACTTAGAGGCTCACTTTCCCCCCATTTGTAGTAAGAGAATCGAGACAGAGTTCCTTTGCACACTCACCATGCACACTCACCTTAGTTTTCAAAGGTATCATTACAACACTCTCATGTGCTGAAAGTTAGAGCTGAGGAAAATATATAAGTATACGGAAACTAGGCCATCATACCAGATGGGACTCATACACCAAATGATGTGAGGCCTAATTGGGACCTCATATTGGGGAGATCACCTGAATTTTGGCAAATCCAGTACCATCAACAAAATATTAGCATTAAAAATTCACGATCATATCAGACAACGACATACATACACATATATACATATAAATAATCATGATATACATACATACTTGACATACATAGCATACATATCTGACATGTATATATATATAGACATCAACATATTCATGATCACAACATAACTACTAGATACCATAAGGGAAAGGTTAAGAGAACTCCCTTTATCTGTTCACAACATACACAACATTGAGAATAATTTTTCCCAACATAGCCAAGTCATACGATGCCTCAAATCTATTTACTTTACCTTTCCTGATTACTTTTCTCATGATTGTCCTGCCATTGTCCATTTACACCAATGGACTCAACCAGTCCAACTAGTTGTCATACTCTTTCCTTCAACTACCATTGTACATGCACCGAATTCATCTGAGTCTTACATTTCTTGTTGGACTTCATTCATCTCTATCAGAGTTCCATCAAATTTCTTATTTCCCAACCAATTCCAAAGACCCTCAAAACATAAAAGGAAATAACAAGAAATAAACAAGAAGAAAATCATGAAAACTAATAACAATATGACACTACAAAAAAATTGGTAAGGCCTTGCACCATACATAATCAAGAGGAAATCAAGTGCAACCAAATCACAAATATTGAAATCACAAAACTAGCAACAGACACCATGACTCCATCCCCATGGTTCCTAGTGCCTACAAGTGAAGGCTCAGCCTCGACCTTCTTTAAGATTTCATGGAAATTTCTTTGCCATGCAATCCCCTAGATCACACTGCCAGAAACACACAACTGTCAATCCATCAGTAAACATAACAACATACTAGTTACCTTACCTTGTCATACTAATGCCAAGAATGCTACTCTACAACTACTTAGACATGTCAACCACATGTTCCAAATATGAATACAATCATATCTATCAATTTGAAATCAACCTTTACAAAGATTAACAATCATGTCATAATCCATAGTCAACTCAAAGTCATTAGACATAATGCTAGAATTATCGCCTTCTTACACTCAAGTACATGTCAGCTATCTCAACACATATGTGTGAGTAAAACCATCTTAAAACAAGATCATTCCTTCAAGCAATCTTACATATACATAGTCATATCATGAAATTAATCAAACATTCAACCAACTTGAAAACATACTGTTACACTAAAATTTGTCACCGTGACTATCTGCAGTTAATATGGCTCCATCAATAGTCATATTATCCTCCTTGTCAATCCTTATACCTCTGCTCTTCATGTCAAACTTCAAAAAAGAGAGAAAGTGAAATTCATGTTTATCTCTGGGTACGCAGGTTCTCTCTACCTTGCCTGCGTGTACGCATCCCAAGCTCATTGTACCTGCGTACTTGTACGCTCTGTAAGTTAAGGGATGGGTGCGTACTCCTGTAAAGGTCAAAAGGCGCGAGTTTCATCTTAAAAAAGTTACTTGTGGTCACTTCTAGAGCTTTCTAGAAGAGTGTTTGGCGTGTATTGAGCGCCTCCAGATGGTTCAAAGTTACTCGTGGTCACTTCTAGAGCTTTCTAGAAGAGTGTTTGACGTGTATTGAGTGCCTCCAGATGGTTCATGCATCCCTATGATGAGGAACTTATCCCATCAAGAGAGGAGCTACCCCATCCAAAAGAGGGAGTATCCCATTGATGTTGGAACTGAATAACTTCCTCTAGAACACTATAAATACAGGCATTGGGCCAAGGGAGGGGAGGTTGAAAGCTGAACATTCAAAGGGTAGATGCTGCTGGAATTAGGACTTCCATTGTAAGCTTGTGAGGAGAGATTACCATCCTTTCTTGTTTCATTTGGAAGTGGGTGAGCTTGTCAAAGTAGAGTAAAACTCTTGCTGGACCCTGGGAGGAACTTGCACAACACCAAGGCTCAGGTTGTAATGGTTTCTTTTTTGTTTCCTTAATACAAATAAGTCCATTCTTCTCAATGATTTGTTGTTAATGAATTGTTTCATATACTCCTTGGTCTATATGTTGAATATGCTTTGTTTATGGAATATTCAGGTGTTATGTAATCGTTTGATTGTTAGTGTATGCAGGTTTCAAAGTGAAGGAGGAGCTCATCTAGATCGACGAGGCTAGACTGCTACAAC
>APFE030435582.1:0-10361 GCA_000404065.3 Pinus taeda | reverse complement strand
TTGTCATTACATCTTTTTTATTTTATTAAAAATTTGTTAACAACAAAGTTAAAACCTATATTAGTTATTCGAAAGACTTCAACTTTTAAAAACAATTTTTTCTCTATCTTAAATTACGAACCATTTTCTTTCATCATAAGAATTGATGTTGCAGATACTTTAGACAATGTTCATATAAATAAAAAAAAATAGAAATCTCAAAACATTTGAAATTTTTTTTAGTTATATTTAGCCCACAGTTGGTGCCTTCTATTCAATTGTTACGCCGATGGAAAACATATATAGTTAAATAGTTAAATATTTAAACATGTTAAGAGTTAAAAAGCGAAATTAGAAATTCCATATCAAAAAGTTTTTGTATTCTATATATGTAACCAAATTACGACTGCATCTTTTAAGACTGCGTTTCAAGAATTTTCTTTTGTGTCTCATGCATTCTTTGTGATGTTTTTGTTTGTATATATGAGCTTTCGAGACAACAAGACCAATTTATATTCAGTTATGTTTATTCTTAGAAGTTTTTGGTCATAGCTTTTGGGTTTGGTTTCTCTCTAGCTGTGATCAAGTTTAACCTAACCTTAATTACCCATGCATTATCCAATGCCCATGTGATGAAATATATTTTTAGAGTTCATCATTTTTAGTTATCCAATGCCCATGTGATGAAATATATTTTTATAGTTCATCATTTTTAGTTTTTATTTTGATTTAATAGTTTTTCAACTATGAATATAGATTGTTTTGTTTTGTTGTTTTGTTTTTTTTGCTTTTAAATCTCATTAAACTCAGTGTGACTTTTTATTTGCATGAAAGAATAATCTATTAGATAAACAAATTATTTAGATGACATATCATCATGACTGATTGATTAGAAGAGTCTAAGTTGATTAGACATTATTATTTTTATTATTTTATAATCATTAATAAAATCATAATGTTCTTATCATGTAAGGCATTTTAGACAAAAAATAAGACTTGCAAAATTCATCTAGAGAAGGAATTTGATATCAGCTAAATTTTCTTGATAAATTTTACAGAGGGTTTGTTTCTTAATGATCTCTAAGGTATGTTCTTTCCACAATAGTTATCAATTTAGAATCAGGAGAGCATTGAATGCCCACACTCCTCCTTCCTTTTTGTGAGGAGGGTTCCAGAGTAAAGCATAAATAGGAGAGAATCGTGTGGGAGGGTACATTGAGAAAACTAACAATATAGGACACCAACAAGATCACCAAGCTCAATTCAAATGCATCTCATTTTCCTATTTTTATATGAATATCCATCCTAAACTCCCAATCCAAGTGTTGAAGTGCATCCATCCTAAACTCCTAGTCCAAGTGTTGAAGTGCTCTAAGATGGATGTTGGCTTCAACAACATATCAATCTTGCTCTTGAATGTGCATAATGGAACCTGCAAAATGACTAAAACAAACAAAGAAAACTACAATATACACATAGCATAAAATAAAGTCTGTAATCAATGATTCAAAAAGAATTGAAATACATAAGCATCAACATGACAAAAGTATAGGAAAACATAGTGATTTTCGTATTAATAAATGAAGGCGAGAGTTACAACCATTTATAAATGTTTGACTTTGTAGATGTATCCCCAATTGTCTTGTTCTTCCTTGCCATAAAGAAAACCTTTAAACTGAACCCCAATGCATTAGTGGAGGATGATTCCTTAAGCTCAAAGCAGCAACATGAGGACACTAGTAATATCCAAAAGCTAAACCATACTATATGGGAGACAATGAATTTATAACGTAAAAGTGGTAGTTTAATATTTACCAATCTAGGATTGAGATCCACATATGAACAAGGATAAGCTCTAAGGATAAGATATAAGACCTCTAGAGTAGGCAATCAATATCTTTATCCGTGGTAAATGGTTAAAACCACCTTAGAAGCTTCTTGAAGGAAACGCTTCATAAATATTTTTTTATTTTTCTCAAAATTCTAGAACCATAGTGTAGAGTTCGAGGATTGTCCTACCATGACATCCTTTTTGCCTAATGATCCTCTTTTTTCACTATATATTTACCATCTAAACAAAGCCATATCTACCAGTTTTTGATGAAGGTATGCAATAATATATCTTCTTGTTCATATTTAACTTTATACCCTATTGTTTTGTTAATGTTGCAATTGGCTACCAATCAGTTTGTTTCCGTAGCTAATCCAGGTTTCTGTAGTTGTCTCCATTGCTTGCAAGGTTCTGGAATTCTAGGTCAGCAGCAAAGGGTGCAGATGGATAGAGGATGGCTCCCTCGTGGATCGCTTCCTATCCCCTTGAAACTGTTTGTTAAGAGAAGCGCAAGAGATCATGGTCAAACTCCAAGTCAACCGCCGATTAATGAAGAACAAAACCCGAGATTGATTTAAACCTCATAGTTTTTCTTTCGTAATAGCAAAATGAATGTTTAGCGATATAAGTTTAGATAGGATAGATATATTAGGCTTGAATTATTCATAAAGTTATGCCAAGAGACTTGCTATAAAACTTATGGCCGCACTGTGATTTGCGTGTGTGCCAAATGATATAATTGTGAATAGTTTGTGAATTCCGTGTGAATAGAATTAGTTTTTGTGTGCAAGCATTGTGTTTATTGGAAGCTCTGAACTGCTATGTGGAGGGCCTCTACAAATAGTGACAGGTTTTGATCAATTGCAATATGATTTCCCTTAATTCTTCAATTGTTCTGTTTTGTGTGACAATGCAACATAATGATCTCGCTAGCGAATTGTTATTTTCATAAGAACTTTCATTTTCTTATACCTAGTTTAGTTTTTTATTTATTTTTTTTTATACCTGGTACAACATGGTCCTTTCATTTTCTTATTATCTAGCATAATTGAAGTGCGTTTAATTCATAATATAGATGTTGCTTGGGATATTTTATATGAGAGAAAATTGAATAAGTAAAAGAGTGAGAAGTTCTCTCCTAAACAATTGAGTTCAGATAGTATTTCTTCATAGCTGATAGAATAAGTTTCTTTTTGCACTTAGAGAATTAGGATTTGCAGCATAAAGATTCAGGATCAACAATCCCAAAACAATCTAATACAAGTAAAAAGACTCTCACATCATCTACAAACTAATTGGATAGAGATTAAATCCTAGGAAACTTAACCAACATCCCTAAGAATTACGACACTAATATAATTGACAAACACCACCTCCATATTAAGTTTAGATCTTAACAAATACATAACGACCTAATGAATAACTTCTAAGCACATATTGTGCACCTGTACTTCATCAGTCTATGCACCCTGGTTGACAATTTATGATTGACAATTCAAAGACATTGAATTTACCAAACATTTTGGCGACGTTGTCGGGGAAGTACAATTAGAAGTAAAAAAAAGAACAAAAAAACCATCATTAATTTAAAACATGACATGCATAGTGATAGAGACTCTAGGGGTATATTTGTAGGATGAGGAAGAAGTTTGATTTCCACAAATCCACTCACTTCACCACGATTTCAAGATTCCAGACCACCTACTCAAACCTGAATTTCATTTATAGGTTGACAAAGACTTCCTGAAGTCTCAAGATCATAAATTCAATACAGAACTTCACCTACTTCTTCTACTGAAGTTGTAATTGAAGAAAATCCTACATCCCCAACTATAGGAGTAATCTTTCTATCCCTCACTCGTGAACAAGTTTTGGGAGAAGAATTAGAAATTCCTAGTGAAGAAGAGGAATTGGAAACTTATATTAGCTCCTAAGAATCTACCATGGATGAAGAAGGGGAAGGAGAAGTACACGATGTCCATGGCGAAGAAGATAGGATTGGAGGAAGAGGAAGAGGAAGAGGTAGAGGTAGAGGAGGGGTTAGAGGTAGAGGAAATCAAGATCCTTTAGGATTCCATATTATTGATGAAGATACAACTCTCACAATGAAAAGCATATCACCCTCGATTCTTCCTAATTTCCATGGGAAAAGAAATGAATATCCAGAGACATTTATCTTCGAATTTGAAGTATTATGCAGATCATATGACTATCTGCATGATGCTCAAAAGTTAAAATTGTTCCCTCCCACATTAAAAGACTCAACATTAAAATGGTTCAGGAGTCTAGGAGTGCATTCTATAACAACATGGGGAAAAATGAAAAATGCTTAGGAAAATATAGAGATTATTGCATGCCTAGTAACCTTAAAGATGAAGTCTTCACAATGGCACAAAAAGAAGATGAAAATCTTGAAGACTTGGTAGAAGGTTTGTTTATAATGTCAAAAGAGAAAAAATGGATAATTTTGATGAAGAAAGCTTAAAAGATCTTTTACTCAGAGCCGTTAATGATGAATCGATAGATCTCCTTAACCTAACTGGAAAAGGAGATATTTCCCAACTACCATTTGCAGATATTTGTGATTTATGTGTACATATCTCAAGGGGTAAAGCACGAGTTGGAAAGAGTCCCAGAGACCCTCTTTTGCTGAGAATAAACAAGTATGTAGTTGGGACAGTCAGTAGGCAGAAATAGGAAATTTTTTAACACCTTCGAAATAGATATTTTAGGGCGCCTAAGTGAACAGATAGACACCCTTAAAATACAAACAAGAAAAATTCTGAAAATGCTGCATTATCTATATTCTGTCCAAAATGTCGGAAGAAGCATGCTCTAAGAGAGTGTCCCTTAGACTCAAAATCCATAGAAACCTGTTTCATATGTGCAAATAATCATGATACAAAGGAATGTCCATCCTTACTAGGTCTTAAGGCTGTATTCAATGATGAAGGAATCTTAGAAGCAATAGACCCTTTCTTCTTTATAGCCAAAAGACCATGACAAAACCCACAACCAAAGCAACCACAAGGATTTAGATGACAACAATTTTCCCTGTATTCACAAAGTAATGGGAATTTAGCCTAGTAGCCTTGGGCTCTACCACAGTCACAACCTTGGAATCAAGGAAGGAAAAATCCTTATGGATCCTATGCTCAATATCAACAATACTCGTCATCTTACCTTCCACCACAATTCTTACCGCCGTCCAATCAAATTTATCAAGCTAATCAATTGCCACAAGTCTCAGTTCAGAATTAAAACCCACAACTTTCCCTACAATTTCCACAAAAATCAAATCAACTACCTGCTCAACCACTTCCAAATCCTAATAATAAAATACT
Organism: Pinus taeda; assembly: GCA_000404065.3. Classification (NCBI taxonomy): domain Eukaryota; kingdom Viridiplantae; phylum Streptophyta; class Pinopsida; order Pinales; family Pinaceae; genus Pinus; species Pinus taeda. The sequence goes on along the minus strand of APFE030435582.1, from coordinate 5,207 downwards.
ACAACAACCAATGTACAACATGGAGTGTCAGAATCCTCAAACTTATGTAATAACTCCATTAGACCTAAATAATGTCAAATTAAGGTCTGGAAGAGTATTACCAAGAAAACCTATTGTTTTCATTCAAAAAACAAAATCTGATCTTCAAAAACATAAAAATCAATCAGAAGAAGGGGAGACTTCTCTCCCTCAAAAAGAAAATAAAAAAACTAAAGAAATTACAATAGATGCTCCTATCATAGAACAACCCTCCATATCAGTTAAACCACATTTCCCAGAAAGGTTAAAAATTGATGAAGGAGTAGAGAAACAAATTATCTTGCCTGATTACAATATGATGGATGAATTGAGAAATGTTTGTATTAAGATTCCTTTATTACAAGCCATATTAGAAATACCAATTTTTGTAAAAACAATTAACGAATTAAGTACACAACAATTAGGGAGAAGAAGAAAATATATAAAAAGAATTCAGTTCGTAAAAAAAATTGCAGACATTATGATGGGAAAGATGACAATTCAGAAATATTTAGACCTAGGAAGCCCCATTGTAAAAATTCACATCAATGGAACTAAAATACCAAACACACTTATTGATCTAGGAGCAGCCTTAAACATAATGAGCAAACAAGTTATGGACACACTTAGGCTGCCTAACCTTCAATACACATCAATCTTATTGAAATTAGCAGATAGATCTGTTATTAAACCAGATGGTGTGTTAGAAGATGTTTGTGTATCTTTAGATTCTTGGGAATATCTTGTTGATTTCATGGTCTTAACATACAACAATAATCTAGGAGGACATCCATTAATTCTAGGAAGGCCTTGGTTGGCTACAGTTGATGCTTTTATCGGCTGTAGATCAGGCAATATGTTTATCTCAAATGGAAATTCTACAAAGAAATTTACATTATACCCCCCTGCAAAAAAAACAATAGATACAGAAACTAAAGAATGGTCAGAAGATGGAGAAGATATACAACCTATTTTTGTCACTGAACAAGTGAAAGAGGAAGACCAAATTTTAAATTTACTAGAAAATAACGAATATTCCTCACATTATGAGCATAGTTGAAATAAATATCTCTCATCTAAACAAGTATCATTGTTGTCCATGGAAAAATTTGAGAATTTCTCAATAGAAATCCTTCTGGGAAAAACCTTGAATGTCAATGAAAACTTGGAAGACATGCAAAAGAAACAATTGATAGAAATTTTACAGAAACATTCTTCTGCTTTTGCATGGGAATACACTGACATGAGAGGGACTGATCCTAAAACTTGCATACATCATATCTACATTGAACAAAATGAAAGACTAGCTAGAAAACCTCAGTGAAGAATGAACCCAAATCTAAAATAAATTGTTAAGGAAGAACTACATAAACTATTAAATGTAAATTTCATCTATCCAATATCTGACAGTCAATGGGCTTCACCCCTAGTAATCATCCCTAAAAATAACGGAAAATGGAGAGTATGGATCGATTACAGGGAATTAAACAATGCAACATTAAAAGACCACTTTCTGTTACCTTTCATAGACCAGGTCTTCGATATCTTAGTAGGGAAAAAATATTTTTCCTTCTTGGATGGGTTTAGTGGATATAACCAAATTCAGGTAGCTTGTAAAGATCAAGATCAAACCACTCTCACTTGTCCATGGGGAACTTATGCTTACTGAGTACTTCCCTTTGGTTTATGTAATGCTCCAGCAACATTCCAAAGAGCAGTCCTTGACATTTTCTCTGACTTTGTCCATGATTGTGTGGAAGTGTACATGGATGATTTCACAGTCTATGGGGATTCTTTCAATGAAGCATTAGGAAATTTAGAAAAATTCTTAATAAGATGTCAAGAAACAAATGTCCCATTAAGTCATGAAAAATGTTTCAATATGTTTAACGAGGGAATTATTTTAGGTCACCATATTTCCGAAGATAGAATTAAGGTAGACTCATATAAGGTGAAAGTCATTTCTAAGTTATCAATGCCAAGTTTTCAAAAGGATGTTAGAAGTTTTCTCGGTTTTACTAGATACTATAGAATATTTATAGAAAACTTCACAAAAATTGCATCCCCACTCTTTAAATTACTCACCAAAGACTGTGAATTCAGTTGGGATTCTGAATGTCAATTTGCCTTCTAAACATTGAAAAAGAGAAATTCTGACGCACCCACCTTAAAAGGACCTAACTAGAAATTACCTTTCCATATCTCAACAGACGCTTCAGATTCAGCCTTTTAGGACAAAAAGATCTCACTCCTTATGCAATTTATTATACCAGTAAAAATTTAACTCCTGCAAAGTTAAATTATACTGTAACCAAAAAAGAGTTCTTAGTTGTAATTCATGCCATTAATAAATTCAGACATTATATAACTGGCTATAAAACTTTTGTCCACACAAACCATTCTGCGATTAGATACCTAATGAATAAACTAGTCACTAATGGAAGAATAACTAGATGGCTCGTACTTTTACAAGAATTCAACATAGTGATGCAGTACCATGAGGCTTGAAGGAAAAAGGCTTCGAACTTATTCCAAAAATCCAAAAAACATTACAAGAAAAGGAGTGGGATCCTTTAGCTGTCAATTTACAAGCTTTCTAGACAGGATTTGAGCTAGGATTTAGGGATTGAATGACTTTGTAATTAGTTCATGTAATTTTGATTCAGTTGATATTTTCAAGGTGAATATCGACTAGATTTGGTATTGTTCAAGACTAGGGAAATCCGATCTAGTGTTTAAGGATATAATATTTAGGATGGAATAGTATTTATGTAAGTTATGAACGATTGCAAAAGTATTTGGACTGATTTGGCTTGTTTTGGCCATATAAGATTAAAATTGTAGACTTTAAATCTCTGTGCATTTTTGTGTAAAATTTTTCAATCCCGTAGGTGTCAAATCATTCTGTAGTATCTTTGTGTATCTTTGAATTCCAATTTTGTTTAAAAATACAGAGTTCTATTTAATCTAGTGTGTTCGCATTTAATCTCTTTTTGCTGTGTATTATCGACTGCAGGGTTAGAAGAGAATGAATTCTTGATCTAAGACTGAAATCCCGCACTCATTCCTCACCATTGATTCCATTTTCAACATATTGTGCCACAGTCAATAGCGGGGGTTGGCCTAGGTTTGACCCTTGTGTTAATCGAAGTCCCGTGAGCCATAGATCTAAAGGCCAATGTCACCGGGCATTAAACTCAAGTACAGACCCAAACTATTATAAATTGAGGTTTGGAAGTCTATCGGATCCATGAGGTGATATCGTCTCATAGATCTCCATGCGATATCAGAATGACCGTCGAATCACTGTTGATTGTCAACCATTGGATCGCTGGTGAATATTGCATCGCAAGGTTAAAGAGCGAATAATCCCAGCCTGGCGAAGTTGTGAAATGCGACGTGAGATACGAGGAGCACCGATAAATATTGCATCGCATCGTTAATAAGTAAAGCGGCCCTGTCGGCGAGCTTGTAATTGTGATATTGACGTTTAAAGTATTTGTAAAGCACTTGGCGATTACAGTTAAATTTAGTGATTCTACTAATTTAGCAAAATAGATAACTTTGGAGGTATATGAATGAGACTCTTCAAGAAATCCAAGAAGAAATTCCACCAGAATTGGAAGAAATAGTTTCCGGATTTGAATGTTTTTAACTTACTCCTGCACCTCGGCCACCACATAACCATTCTAGATAGGCTAGGAAAATAGAACACAATTGACAATTTTCTATCTAGAATACAAAATGAAAACAATGATCAACCCATAGAAGATAAATTTCGTGATGAATATCTTTTTGCAGTATGTACTAAATCACCTTGGTATGTTGATATTGCTAACTATTTGGCCACAGGAAAAATACCATTTCATTCATCCCCTAGAGAAAAAAGAAGAATAGTCCACAATAGCACATCCTATCCATGGATAAATGGGGAATTATACAAGACACAACTAGACCTCATCATCAGAAGATGTGTTCGAGAGGACGAAATACCGGAGATACTAAAAACTTGTCATGATGAGCCATGTGGAGGACATTTTTCTGACAAGAGAATTGCTTACAAAATCTTGCTTTTAGGATATTATTGGTCTTCCATTTTCAGGGACACCAAGGAATATGCTAAAAGATGTGACAGTTGTTAGAGAATGGGAAAATATATTCTTTCAAATTAAATGCCACTGCAACCACAGGTACTTATCAAACCATTTGAAAAATGGGCATTGGATTTTGTTGGATCAATCAGCCCACCTTCGAAGCAAAAGAAGTATATTCTGGTATGTACTGATTATGCCACTAAATGGGTAGAAGCTAAAGCACTTTCTTTTGCTACTGAAAATACTCTAGTTTGATTTCTTTTTTAGTATATTTTTACTCGTTTTGGTATCCCAAGAGAAATTGTAACAGATCAAGGGACATAGTTCACATCCAGACTAGTGCAGAACCTTATGGACCAATACAAGATAAAACATCAAAAGTCAACTCCATAACATGCACAAGCCAATGGACAGGTTGAGTCCACAAATAAGGTGATCAAGGCTATCTTTACAAAGATTACACATCTACATAGGAAAGACTAGTTGGAAAAGCTTCGAGAAGCCTTATGGGTCTACAGAACTACATGGAGGAATACAACAGGGCATACTTCCTATGAACTTGTTTATGGGAAGAAAGTCTTACTTCCAATAGAGTTCCCAGATCCAGACCTATAAGACAAAAATCCAGTTAGATCTTGACTTGTCAAAAGCTTAGAAGCAAAGGATGACACAATTAAATGAGCTTGATGAAATCAGGCAAGAGGCCTTCCATATGACTAAGTGCAACAATAGAGGTCAAGATGGCATGATAAGTACATTAAAGAAAGGAGGTTTCATCCTGGAGATTGGGCATTGCTCTTTGATTCAAAATTCAAAAATTTTCAAGGGAAATTCCAAACCCATTGGCTTGGACCTTATGAAGTTGAGAATGTCTTTGACAATGGTGCAGTTAGAATCATGACTATTAGCAAAGAGAAAACTCCTCTATTAGTAAATGGAAATCGACTCAAGCTTTACCAGAAACCATTAACAAAAGAGGAATTTGTTAAAATGTTTCAAGATAATTCTGAACTGAAGATGGTCAAGAAGAATTCTTTTTCTTTGCACTCTTAGAAAATTTCAGTCAATTTTCTCTTCAATAATATATAGTTATAT
>APFE030435573.1:0-10478 GCA_000404065.3 Pinus taeda | reverse complement strand
CACTAAGCGTCCCAGTGTTGGTGGCCATCCTTAACCCACCGCCATATTATACCAACATTTCATAGAGCACATTCAGCCTAGTGCTGCCATGCATATTTGCACATTTTGTATTAAAACTCTCTTCTTGGACTCATACATAACCCTTCAGATTAAGGGGGGGAATGTTGGACACCTAATCCTAAATGGGTTAGTGTGGAAGCTGAATGGACAAAAGGAGTCCAAGGGACCTTGGGATGTGAATCCCAATGATCACCATATTGTACTATAAATGTATATCAATTGTGAATAAAATTGTATTGCATGTTTTTTCTTTACTATTTGTTCTCGCTCACCATGTGTGTTTGACACCAAGATAAATCAAATTTTGCAGGCATTAAAGGAAGCATCATAGGGAACACTTTTTTGTAGGCTATAGAGTTTGACTTGTTCATCAAGCAGGAGATCAAGCACCTGTTTCTCGCCTAGCCTACTTTTCAAAAGTATATTGAGGTAGATGAGACTTGCAGGAAGTTATTAAAGTTTTCTATCCTAAGTGAAGAGCATTGGGATACATTATGTGAATTGTTGGAGTAAAAAATTTTCACCTCCAACAACAAGAAAACATGACAACACTTCTTCAGGCCCAATCATCAACAATAACCCTCAAGGATAGTGCCAACAACCACAATAGTTTCATATCTCCTCTAATTTTGTTCTATTTTGTGAAAAATCTTTGAGATATTTTGTAATAAATTTTATATTTTATGTCAAGATATTTAGATAGAACTTGTATAAATACTTCAGAATTCTAAGTATTGATGTTGGGATTCGTATTAAGAAATACTAGCATTCATTGTAAAGTTGTTTATTGAGCTCAAGTGGCCATTTGCATTAATACAAAAAAATTGTTACATGATTCATGTGTCATAATTGTGCGATGAAGTTCTTTTTACTGTAATCTTGTCTTGTCTCCGTTTTCATATGTCTTTCATTTCTTTATTGTTTTTAAGAATATTAAGTACATAATTTATTTCAACACACTCTGTTATGGTTTAAAGCAATAATCAATGTTTTCCACTTAAGTTTAAAGATAAAATTCAGGTAACAATGCTCTATAGTTGAAGTGATTCTTAATCTTTTCTTCCTTCTCTATTTCATAAACTACAAAGATCCAACAACATGCCTACCTTGCCCTGTTACACTTAAGCTTGATATTTCTGCAACTTTATCACTCTAAGCTCCTTTGACCCCATTGCCCAATGGATTTCCTCCTTGTTCCAACCAAACTATTTTAAAAACCAAACGCTGAACTTTAACATTTAGCCTAAAATCCTACAAAGTAAACAAAGCTAAATCTAATAGAGAGATCCCTCTCTGAATTTAGAAGGGCTAGTTTCTAAACTTCAAAGTGGTTTTGTGGTTACCTTTGCAATTTCTTTTATAGCCTTAAGAAATTACGGAGTACTAACACATCCTAATAGCTTCCATCCTGGAAACTGATGCAAATTCCTCTTTAAAATGTATTCATTCAACCTGTACATATCCTTTACATACTAATTTCACTTTGTTCCTAGTCACCCGCCCATATCCGTAAAACTAATTCCTAAAGACCCATTCTGTACCAATGACATTTTTATCCCTACGTCTTTGAACCAATTTCCATGTTTTAATATTTTTTATCTTGTTGAATTCTTCTTCCATGGATTTTATCTAATGTTCATCATGCCTAGCTTCTTCAAATTTGCTAGGCTCGATGTGGACAATAGTGCAATATGTCCGTTTTCTGGGATACATATTTGTCAGCTTCTTCTGGTTCTTATTCTTGCATTCATATCATTGACGATTTTCTCTAATGGATGATTCTTTTGATACCATATTTTAAGAGTTTAAGAAGTTTCCTGGTGATTACCTTTTGTTTCTTCCTGGTTGATAGCTGACTCTTCCTCCGATTGTGCTTCTTCTTTTATTCTTCCTTCTTACTATGGTTATTTTGTTTCTTTCTTCTTTGAAGATGAGTGTCCTTGCTTGGTATTTTTCCCATGAACTTCATCAAATGTTACATTAATTCTTTCTATCTTGTTGAGTCTTAAATTATAAATTTGCAAGCCTTACTTTTATGTGAGTATCCAACAAATATACCTTCATCTACTTGGGAATCAAAATTTTCAATCTTCTTATCTTCCATTTTTATGTAGCATTTGGTTATGAAAACTCTGAAGTGCTTCATGTTCACCAGTCTCCCCTTCCATAGTTAATATGGGGTCTTGTCACTTTTGTTTCTAAGCATTCCTCTATACAAAATATGCACAAATTTCCCTCCTTGAACCCAAAATATGTCTCTCAATTTGAAATCATTCAACATGGTCCTTGCCATTTCTTCCACCATTTTGTTCTTTCTTTCAAGGACTCCATTTTTTTGTGGTGTTTTGGAAGCCAATAATTACCTTTTTATTCGTTGTTCTTCACAGAAGTGTTGGAATTCTTTATATGTGATTTCCCCTCCATTATCTAATCTTAAACACTTGATTCTCAAATCAGTTTTATTTCCTACCATCTCTTTGTAAATTATGAAGCATTCAAATGCTTTTGAATTTTTCTCTAGAAAACTTACTACCATCATTTTGGTGTAACTATCGATAAACAATGTGTAGTATCGTTCAGCTTCCAATCCTTTGGTTCTCATTGGTCCACATAGGTAAGTATGTACTAACTCTAACTCTAACGATTTTGAAGTGGAGCATTCCTTGGTCCTAAACTCAACCCTTGTCTTTTTTCTAGCCCCGTGGTGCTTACACATGGTCCTTGTTGGTTTTGAATTTTTTAGCATCTCCCTTACAACTTCCTTTTTACTAATTTTTACCAGATTATCAAGTTCATGTGACCCGTTCTCCTGTGCCAAAGCCAACTTTCATCCTTTTTTTCCAAGAAACAACCTTTATCTCCAATTTCATCCAAGATATCTATATCATTTGGTGTCCTTGTTGTAGTTGCCACTAATCTACCTAATTTCTCCCTTCTTATTTCACATTTCCTTGAGTTAAAAAGAAGTGTGTGTCCTTGGTCACACATTTGACTCACACTTAGTAGGTTATTATTCATATTTTAAATGAGAAAAATGTCTTCTACCATGACATCCTTGCTTCCGAGCTTAATTGTGCCATTTCCTATAACCTTAGCTAAATTATCATTTCCAAATGAGATTGTTCCATTGTTTTCTTCCTGCAAAGATGCAAATTTGTCTTCGTCCCTTGTAGTATGTGTTGAGAAGAAACTATTGACATACCATACACTTTTCTTGCTTTGGGATTTTAGAGAAATCATATTTCTTTTATCCTTCTTCTAAATTCTTGAAGGTTCTTTTGAAGAAACATTTAATTCATGCTTTGGTTCCCTCAGAGGAGTGTTCAACCTGCACTTGTTTTCTACATGTCCAAAATTGTTGCATTTGTATAACTATACTTCATTACTTAAGGATCCAAACCTGTTGCATTTTTTGTTGTGCCCTTCATAATATTTTATGGGTTAAACATTCCTAGAATACTTTCCAATGTTGCTTCTATTCCTACCATAAGCTTTATATTTCATAGCATTGTGCCCATAATTTTTGCAAGAATAACATATACCAAGGAAAATAGTTTGATACTTGAGAGTGGGATATCTTCTTAGTGGTGTAGTTCTATAGAGACCTTCCTCTTGAGGTTTCCTTATTATAGGTTGTTGATTTTGTTTCTTCTGATCTGGAACCTTCTATTTTGCAAGAATACTTTCCTCTTTCTTGATAGGGTCCTTGATGATATTTATATGTGACTTTTGTTTGGCTTCTTTTTCTGTCATCGGGGAGCTTGAAACTTTGACAAAAGGTGGACTTGTATCCTAATCCTGATTTTTCATTGCATGGAATTTGTTTCTTAATAATTTCATTCAACACTTTGGTGTTATTTACAAAATTTTATTGGATATTCCTCTTATTTGCTTCCTTTCGTAGTGAGACTATCTATGCTTCCAAACTCTCCTTTATTTGGGTGCATTCCTCCAATTCCCTTTTGGGTATTTCTTCAATTTTCTTGGCATCCTCTAACTGCACTTTTAGATTGATGATAAGCTCCTATGACGCTTCAGTGTTCTTGTTGAGACCTTTAGCGTGTCTCTTTACTTCACTCAACTTGGCTACCAATGCCTCAACTTTCATCCTTTCTATCTTTACATCTTTTAAAGCACTCACAAGCTCTCTTTTAAGGTATACCTCACATTCTTCTTCATCTTCTTTAGGATATCCCTTTCTATTATCCATTTCCATAAATAAAACCCTTCGAGTGTCACTGTCACTATCGTGTAACTTCCACTCTCTTCATAAGATGAGAACTGTCTTCTTTTGAGTAGAGACTTTCCTTGAAGACTTTAATTTTACCTAGTTTCTTATATCTTTTCAGATTTTTCTTTACCTTCTTAGGAGATTATTCTTCATCATCTGAACATTTTGCATAAGGAAATTTTGAATAAAAAATAACAATTTCACCAAATTTGAAACACTTCAAGAGGAGCTTACATTTATATTTTCCAGTTTCTGTCTTCAATTTCATTACAAAATTGGCTAGTTTTTCATCCTAAATCTCACTACAGCTACAACTACTGATTGGCTTTAATTGTTGTAATTTCTCTTATCTTGTTAGATGTCGTAAAGGATGCTTCTCTTTTGGATGGGTTCTCCTCTTCTATTCTCGTTTCATAGGCTATACATATTCCATGTAGGCTTCACTCTCCTGCCTTGCACCACTCAATAATCCTGAAAAAACAGAGAAATAAATTGTGGTCTCCCGTACTAAGGAAAATGACCCACTTATAAAGATATTCAATAAACCCCATTACTACCAATGTATGCTATAGATATAGAATCAAATGCCTAAATACAAAACTGCCCCCTTATATACTGTAAATGTTCACTTGTCCAATTTCAATACTTGATAATGCACGTCAATCAAATCATGCCTCAAGTTTTCTAATGTAGGTATTTGTAATATTGTTCCTGAAGATTCCCTTTAGTGATCTCAAGTCTATTGATGTCAAGTGTGCCATTGACTTTTAAGGATATGCCTGAAGATGTCTTCCTCTACCATTGATCTAACCTTGTTAGTCTACTTTTTTCTGTCCTTATCTTGTTGTCAATAGTGCACCTCTTATTCCAACACACATATGTTGCTATCTAATGGTCTTTCAGGCCCTTAATACAAAGTTTCCACTACTATAGATGAAGCCCCTTTTTGAATTTCAATGACTCATAAGATAAGGATTTTATGCTCTCAGTGTGGTGTGAAAATGATCAATATTCTTAGGGATACTTTTTCCCAAATATTATAATTAACTTGACCTTAAAATACCTTGGAAATCACTCTAAAATGGTTCACAATCTAACAATGAAAGTCTCCAATCATCCTTATTCCAAACTAGTCCTACACAAAAAATGATCCAATGAAAACCTTACTTATAAAGATAAGCCTTTAAGGATTGGATTGTACCAGAGAAATGTAGAAGAGTAGCTTAAGATGGTTCACCACAATGAATAGCCTTAATATGTTAGAGGGACATGTCATATAAAGTCCTTAAACCAATCTTTGGGCCAACCATTGAATTAAGTTACTCTACCATTCGGGATTGCTTCAGATGAGTTTGCAAAACACTTCAAGGAACATCAGTGATCTTTGTCTATATGAGACTTTTGAATAGGTCTTCAACAAATCCTAAGGCAAGCCACAAATGTAGACTCAACACCAACCTTCATTTTACTTATAAAATTACTTCAAATCAATCCACAGATTGTGCTCCAAACATCATTCAATTACCCTCAAAGTAGTACGGATGAACCACACATAAATAACCCTGAATTTGTGTGAATAAGAAACCTCCTCAAGGCCAAAATGTAGGTGATAAGCATATGCAAAATATGGCAAAGAATGTGCCTTAGAGGGAGGCTAGAACTCGCTTCAAGATATGCCCATTCTACCTCAACCATAAAATTCAAATTGACTTCAAAAAGGATTGAAATATGCCATAGTAGTTGTCTATAAAAACAATGAATAAAGATCATATGAAGCAACATATGTAACCTTAGATAACCCACAATAGCCTCATATTGACCTTAACAATTTGCAAGGAAACTTGGCCTAGTCTATAGATGAATAAAAAATAGCCTTGTCCAAAAGGATGCCTCAACTTTCCATAGAAGTCTTTGTGATGAAGGATGAATTCAAACCTTAGATTGTATTCTTTAAAGTTTAAACCCTTGCAAGGAAGTGGGCCAAATATGACCTCTAGGACCTACACATGTAGCCTCAGAAAGAGTCCATAGAAATCTATTAAAAGAGAGTCAAACAAGGGAAAAAAAGCCCACTCAGTTGATTCCAAAATCCCAACAAAAGAACATAACAAAGAACATAAAAGATGAATCCAACCAACTCCAAAAATGTGACCTATTACTACATGTGTGCATGATTACTAAGTGCCACAAAAATTAGAGAAGAAAATCACAAATGATAACATGTTCAATTCATGACTTTATGGAGGATCCATGCCCATATTCATAGTGATGAAGGCGAGGGGCTTCTCATGGAGTCGACTTATTCAAAAAGGAGGAAATCCAACACTCAAAATTTAAAATTTAAATATTGAGAGATTTGGACCTAAAATAATTTTCTTATGGTGCTCGACTTAACCTCCTTTGCAACTACGGTGTAGTCGATAATAACGTCAAGATCTAGGGTTAGGGTTCGGCTTCTGTTCTCAAGAATGTATTGGGACATTTGTTGCCTCAGTTCAACCTGCGGAACGGCATTGCTAATGTTGAAAGGCTGGAGGGTGTATGGATTGACAGCATCGTGTTTGGTGTCCCAAATTCTCTCGAGCGTCTTGCGATCATAGAGCATCTGTACAGGATCTTCTTCCATAGACAATCTTGAACCAGTGTATCAACAAATTCATCGGGAAAACCACGATCGGACTCCATTTTGGTAAGCTGCAGGGAAGATTTTCGTTGATAGAGGTGGAAATTAAAGAGCATGTACACGTTGATAGAGAAGTTCACGATATTACGACCTATGTGAAGTGCTTTTATATGTACGTAAAAATTTAATGGTGGAGTCGGCTAGTTTCTTGAATACGTTTACGGTTTACTACTCCTTTCAAATGCGTAGGTTGTGTTTGGTGGTTGGATGGGTGAGTGGTGTTAATGATATGTGAGAATTTACTTCATAAATTTAAAACCTTATAAAAACTAAAACATAAAAACTAACTATTCTATATTTTATCAAAATACTCACATCTTTTTATTAAAACAATACCAAAAAAACATATATTATATTTAATCAAATTTTATCAAAATACTCGCATCATTTTATTGAAACAATAAAAAAACATATATTACTTAATCAAAATACCAGATCAGCTTAGTAAAAAAAAATACAAATATCCATATATTATTTAGTTTTGTTGAGCACATATTTCTCACATTAACAATACAAAATGCCTCATTTATCATTTACTATAAGCACAAAATTTCAGTTTTCATAATAGTTATGTGAAATTTTTGATGGGTTTCAACCAAAATATATATAAAAAAAAACTAAAAACAATAAAGATGATTTGGTTGTTAGGGTCATTTGTCTTGCTAAAAAACAAGAAAAACTAAGTTTAAGAAATAAAAAACTAGCTAACCTAGAGAACATTTAGGACTTGTTGGAGCCACAGGTTTCAAGTGGGATGGGGTCCTTGTTTCCTTTTGGTTAGCAGCGTGGAGCAGGTGTGGGATGGGGTCCTTGTTTCCTTTTAGAGAGCAACTTGGAGTAGGTGATAAACCAAGGTGAACTTCAACTTTACTAAGTCTACAATCTGTGGAGTGGGATAGCACCTCAATCTCTTCTAGTTGAAGGAGGATGTCTCCCTGAGCCTCATTCCTATTGATCAACACCATTCCTAGCAGTGTTTGTGAATGCCAATATAGGTCAACAACCTGCATGTAGTAGTTGAAGTGGCCTCTAGAGTGTCTTATATCTATAACCCAATTTTCCACCTTAGTTAACACTTTGGAATCTGTAGGACACTAGTGTTCATATGTAATTTCTCACTCTGCTTAAGGAGTTGTTTCTTAGATTTGTAGAAAAATATGGCTAGGAGAATAAGTACTAAATCTCTTCACTCTTTGTTGGGCCCTATAGCCACTCACCTCTTAGTAGTAGGGAATGTGAAGTCTCACTGTTGTATTCTAACTAAGGATGTTAAAAGTTAGCTAGAGAGGAGATAGAGGGCTAAAGGAGAAATAGAGTTCAAAACTAATGGAATATGGAAAATAAGGGTTGACGAGGGAGAAACTAAAGTGAGTGAGGGAGGCAAGGAGGGGTGGGTTGAAGAAATGAAATGTTGGGAGTGACAAAATTGAGGGTAAAAATCCAAGTTAGAGTTAGGACTCGTAGGAGGGGCCAAGGAACTAGCAACTAGAAGAGAAGGCAAGCCCATGAATACATAGAGAGATAATAGCTGAAAAAGGAGACAACTCATGAGTCCAAAGCTATCACTCAGATGTGAAAGAGAGGAAGTGGAGTTGAACAAGAAACAACCAAATAAAAGGACTCAAGCCAAAGAAATACATGTAGCTACGTCATCTAATCTATACCCATTTTTCCATGATTAAGCATAATGATTGAAATGACCTGACATGCTAAAATAAATCAATGTAACTCGTGTGCAAGGGGGTGGCTCTGAGTGTTATGAAAAACCTTTGCCTTCATGAATGACTATTATGTTTCATGAGCTCAAGCTCAAGTGTGTCTATTGATCAACACAAATAGATGGATTTAATCCTACCTAATCTCTAAGTGCACCAAGAGAGTTTAAGCACTAAATGCCATTGTGTGTGCATGAGGTCCTTCATTATGTGTGCTGAGTTAAGGAGCAGTGCAATCAAGGTTGACAGGATGTGCTTCATTGGTGTTAAGGGGGGATGTGTTATCATATCCTCCCTCTGTATTAATGGGTGGGATGACAATAATGCTTCCCCCCATGTTTCTTGCGCAAGTCACCCCATCTAGGAAATGTAAATCTTGTTGCACATGTTCCAAACAAATTTATTTTAGGGACAAGTTCAAAAGTGAAATCGAGAACAAGAAGATTGACATAGTTTGGACTTTGCAACCTTCATTTGCTAAAAGGTTAGAACGAATTTTTCTTGTTTGATGCACATATCAAAGAATGATGAATTGAATGAGAGAGAGGAGTTTAATCATCTTATCTAAGGATCTAGCCAAGCACCAACAAAGGGGGACTTTACCTAGGTAGGTGCCATTGAGAATATTTGATGTCATGTTGATAATCATTTTAGAGTCACCTTCTACTATTAGCTTTTAAAATCCTAGGGAATGAGCCATTCATAGGCCTTATTCTATGACTTTTAATTATATAATGTTGTTAGTAGTGTTCCTTAAGGGACCAAACAACATGAATATAATATAGCCACAATAATCTCTAAAAACTCCACCAAAGTCGCCAAGTCCTGGATTACATTTATATGCTCCATTGAAGTTCAAATTTATGAAATCAAGGGGGGGGAGGGTGTTGAGACGAAGGACTAAGGATAGGCTCAACCTCAAGAGGATTAAGGTAGGGGGCTTGTCTAGGAAGGAGGTGCCACTCTTAGAGGATGGAAATTTCCTACATGTGAGAAATCCTTGTTGAGATTGCAACAAGAGATGGAGCTTAGTGAAAAGAGTCGCTTGGCGCAAGTCTATTTTTAGACTATGTCTATTTTTAGACATATGGATCATGTCTATGGATTGCAGGTTGCTGTTTATGGATGATTGATCAAGTTGGGCAAAATAGATGGACTTCTATTTGATGAAAGTGTGAGTGGTCACAGTGTGAGTGATCAAGTCTATTTTTAGACTGGCTGTCAATAATAGAGAAGTCAAATATTATTATCTCACAATAATATTTGGACTATAAACTTAATCTTATTCTCTTGGAGCACTTCAGTTTGAGCTACAGAGGTGGCACATGCAGCTGTCAGAAGGAACTTTTCTTATGAGTCAGTTGAGTTGTTGCATGCATGAATTGAGTTAGAACTCAAGTGAGTTGAGTTTAGTGGACATGAGTTTTCCCACATTGTAGCTTGTGCTCACGTGATTTAGCCAAGGAAATACGTGGTTTCCTTGGAATCATCACCGGTTCTTGTGCAGGTATTGAGCATCGGAGGCAGGCAAGCAGCGGAAGAGATTTAAGCCAGTGATTGATTCAGATCTGAGCTGTATTGTGTGTAACAGGTGGAGCTGGTACTGGATTGCTTGTGATAAGCATTGTACTTTGTAATGTTACATTACTCAATCATTAATATACAGATAGTTGGGGTTTTTAGCGAGATGCTTTCCCCGGGATACATACTGTGTTAATGTGTGAATGCTCTTGATGTTTTATTGTTATTGATGTTGTTATATTGATGATCAACGTAGAGGAGCTTATGT
>APFE030435568.1:37374-78003 GCA_000404065.3 Pinus taeda | reverse complement strand
CCAAATTTCTTTTTCCACTGCCTCATTGGGCTTTGCTCGAGCCATAACTACAAATGATATACCGTCAAGACCTCATTGTCTGACATCAAAAAGCATCTTTATCCCAGTAAAACCAACTTCTTCAAAACCCACTATAAGAGAATCCATCAACACATTTGGACAGTGGAATTCCATCAGAAGAAAACTAAGCCATAGAATATATTCAAGAGACGATCTCAATTATAAGATTAGGAGGATAACCACAAGATAAAATTGCCATGAGATGAATGCTTTCCTCAATAATGCACTAACTTAGAATTCAGAAAATAGATATCCACTTAATACATGAACCATAAGTCAAATGATAACTCAAGCGCTTATCCTTTCAAACAATTAGCCAATGATTTTTTATGCAATGTAAACAAGATTACTCAATGCCCTTAACTTTTCAAGTCATGCCAAACAAGACAAATGCTTTGCCAAGGTGCTCAAGATAACAATGATAATAGAAAATGCAACAGAAAATCCCAATGATCATTCAACTTAGGAGATGTCTAACATAATCAAGAAGACCTTCAAATCTCCTTAAAGTGCCAATATAAAGTTATCTTTCAATAATGTGTTAGAATTATACCAAACTTGTCCAACAATATATCTCTTATCTAATGCGAACAGTGATTGCTCAGCAAGCATATAAATGCTCTTATACAGCTAGGAACCTTCAAGATATACCAATGAAAAGATGCCAAAAAAGAGATATATTCGTTTAAATCAACAAGTCCCTCAGTTACTTAACACTTTTAATGCCAATAAAACAAAAAAAAGCTTTCAGCCTTCGTGCAAAATTAGGAACACCTAGATGGCAATTTTCTGAAGAGACTTAAACTGAACTTAAAAACTGTAAGCCAATTTGGTAAGTCCTTGGTGACAAGCTACTAAAAACAAGATTGAATGCTTTTATGTCAATACCCTCTTGTATATTTTAAAAGAGAAGAAATAGTGTTGTTAACGAACTTGCCAAGATTATGTCAAAGTGATAATCATATGGTTAGATCAGCAACACTTTTAAGATTTTCAAATGTCAATGTGAGGCTATCCTTTAATGAGACAAGAGAGTAATACCAAGGCTATCTTTTAATGAGATGAGAGTAATACCAAGGCTATCCAATGAAATGCTCAACAAAATACCTCTTATCCAATGCCTATAACCTTATGAGTAAATGAGAGCACTTTAAAGCAATGTATTCAGGATTTCAAATGACACAAATGAGTATCTTCAGGACAGCAGAGAATTACTTATGCTTCAGTAGAAGAGCAGTTAATAATTTTAGGACAGCAGTGAGCAATTTCTTATGTTAAATAGTCAAAAATATTTCAGATTTGCTTATTTCTTTCTCTGTTTGGATTAGAGGGAGAACAGAGGAAGTATACTTGTGCCAGTGATGAGCTTCATATTTCTAAAATGCTTATGCCAGTCAATAAAGGACTTATGAGCAAGACAAATAATACCTCAAGGAGTTTAATAATTCTCTGATATACTAGATAAGTTTAATGCCACTGTATTGAACCACTGTTGTGCAATATTAGTTGACTGAAATAAGAAGGTAAGGGTTTAGAAAATGCACACCAGAGAGCCTCAAGGGCATGAAGACACTTGTCAGATATGTCAACAAAATGTCTGCTGCAAAATTCTATATAAAATTTGTCTCCAAGGTGTTCCAATTTTCGTGCTTGAGGGTAGCTTTTTAGTTATAAACACAATTTGATGTTTTCATATTTTACTATTGAAAATTTATTTCAATAAATACACATTTCTACTCATTTTACCTAAATAGACAGCTTTACAAACATTCATCTGAAGACTGTAAATTAAATGACAGCATAACCAGTAACTACTTTTCCTGAGTCACCTAATTGACAGAGGAGGATCATTTCCTGTAGCCAACTTGCATTTTTCACACGGAAATTCTTGTGTAAACTAAATATCGACAGTATTTTCTCTAGAGACGTGAATGCTAGTGTGTGATGACTAATCTGCACAGATGTA
Organism: Pinus taeda; assembly: GCA_000404065.3. Classification (NCBI taxonomy): domain Eukaryota; kingdom Viridiplantae; phylum Streptophyta; class Pinopsida; order Pinales; family Pinaceae; genus Pinus; species Pinus taeda. The sequence continues at coordinate 75,977 of APFE030435568.1, read as the reverse complement.
CTTAGAAAACTTGTAATTGGGTCACAAATCTGAAAATAATAACTCACTTGAAATTATCAACACTATGCAGATTACATGATCTGCAAGGTTAGATCGTACACGTAATAATAAGTACTAACTAGAAAAATAGAGATGTAAATTATATGGACAGAGAGTCGTCCCCAAATCTTGTGGTCACTTCACAGTTGGCAGGTATAATTTCACTAAAGAATTGTTTTCCTTTTTTTACATTAATTTTAGTTTTACTTGTGCTGTTACAAAGTGTTCCCAGAACTCTATTGAAACCCTTTCTCAGTGTTGCACCGATAGTGTATTCAAAGACAACCACCACACGGCGCTTCGGGTTACAAATAATTTCTTGCTCATCGAATCTCATCGGTATTGGCAGCAGGTCACAATGAGAATGTTAGCAATCTCAACCTGTATCTGCATCCGGGTTCTTGTCTTTTCAACTCTGTTTCTAGTCGCATCTGCAGTTCAACAAAATGCAGGCGATTTCAACATTCCTACCTCCAATTCTCCTCCTCAGCCTTTAAATGAATATACGTGCAAGAACGACTGCAGCACCAGCCAACTAGAGATTGTTGCAGCAAAAGGGCGCTACGATCAGTGGCTCCAGATAATTCGAAACGCGAGCACCCCTTGGTACTTGGTGGATGTGCAGCGACAGGAGCTGAAACATTCAACTCAGAACATTTTATGCGCTGTCAGGCTTAGCCAGAAACCAATTGACTGTCCTCATGCAGCAAAAACGTACACAATGACAGAAGTTATAATTAATGAAATGGCCAGGCTAACAGCGGACGTTGCAAAGAAAGAGCGCTAACAATGGCAGAGAATGCCCAAAAATGAGAAAACGCCTTTCTGACAAAGCCCAAATTAGTGGAGCGTTAAGATTCTTATGGACATGTGTACAATGAAGAATAGAACGCTCAGTTATGATAATCAGATAGGGCAGCACTGCATGCAATAGAGACCATGGCTATTCAAGGAGACAGAGAATCGACAACGTTGAGTAAATGTCAGGGTTATCAGGGAATTTCATGGTAGAAGACCTAATGCATAAATGGTGAGATAGAAGACTACGCAATTAGAGGTTGAGAAACCCATGTAAAAGGCCACACATCATGGCTCTGATACCATGTTAAACACACATGGACAGCAAGAGAGATATGAAAGATAAAACATGCAATACAATTTTTATTGACAAATGATATACATTTATAGTACATTATGTGACCATTGGGATTCACATCCCAAGGCCTCTTGGACTCCTTTTGTCCGTTCGGCTTCCACACTAACCCATTGAGGATTAGGTGTCCAACGATATCGAAGTCAGAAACTAAAGCATTTCTAAATCATAAGTTCATGAAGGTATCCGAAACTTTGCAAGATATTCTTAACATGCAAAGATCATTGGAAGATAAAACTAGTTTGGGTTTCAAATATCTTCAACAAAATGTCAAAAGTCAACCAATTACCAGTTATGCAGATGATTTAAAAGGAAAGTAAGATCAAGCAAATTCTTCAACAACCAAAACAGGTGTGCAAGATAATGGTGTTGCAATCAAAACAACAGAAAATCAACATGTGAAGCAAGCAATATCCTCAAATTCCACCCCTCCTTCATGGAAACAAAAAGACAAGCATCCTACTCTATTTTATGGTTATTGTTTTGCATGTCACAATTCTGGACACAAGGCCATAAATTGTAGATTGAAGATGTTTTCTAAAAGAAATGTTGATAGATCAAGAGTTTATCAAGGACCAAATAGTTTGCGTGATAATGGAAATACTTTTTTTGCTCCACTAATGAATGAGATCGAGTGTTTTAGATGAAATAAATTTGGACACAAAGCTAGCAAGTATAGATCTAGCTTTCCAAAGTCCTTCATGCAGAACACACAAGAGAAATCTAATTAGTAGAAAGTTGTGAGAAGATGGAAGAAAAAGGTTGAAAATTGTGAAAATTGTGAGCTTGTTTCGATAGATCATGATCAACATGAGTAGTGGTTGATTTATAGTGGATGCTCGAAACACATTACTGGTGATAAGAGAAAATTCTTGCAGCTAAAGGAGTTTGAGTAAGGAAATGTTAGTTTTGGAAATGATGCAACAATACCTATCAAAGGAAAAGGAATAGTTTTAGTTTTGGAAACGATGCAACAGTACCTATCAAAGGAAAAGGAATAGTTAGATTGGATAAGAAGACCAAAGCTCAGAATGTGCTCTATGTTGATGGTTTGAAACATAATCTCCTTAGTGTGAGTTAGATGTGTGATAATGGGCATGAGGTGATATTTAGATCTAAAGAGTGTGACATCATAAATGTAAAATTGGGAAAGTTAGTGGCAAAGGCAATTAGAAGTGAAAACAACATGTAAATTTTTTATGACACGAGGCACGGTAGTTGCATGAGAAAAATAGAAGAAACTTGGAGATGGCATAGGAGATTGGGTCATGTCAATTTTGATAACCTAATCAAAATTAGCAAGATTGGAGCATTTAGAGGATTACCAAGGTTGTCCAAAATGGATAACACAATATTCAAGTCATGCCAATTTGGGAAACAAACAAGAGTGTAGTTCAAATCCACGGAGTTCTCTACAACTAGACCATTGGAGCTAGTGCATACAGAGATATGTGGTCCTACAAGGAAGTAAAGCCCAAGAGGAGAGAGATATTTTATATTATTTGTTGATGATTTCACTAGAGCCGCTTGGATTATGCTCATGAAGGAGAAATATGAAACTTTCAACAAATTTAAGTATTTTAAGGCACTTGTGGAAAAAGAAAATGATTTGAATATAAAGTGTATTAGATCTGATAGAGTAGGTGAGTACATATCCAAGGAATTTGACGATTTTTATGAGGAAAATGGGATCAAGAGGCAATATTGCATAGCTAGAACACCATAGAAAAATGGTGTAGTAGAGAGGAAAAATAGGTTTGTCTAAGATATGGTGCGAGCTGTGTTAGATGAGGTTGGTGTGGAATATACTTTTTGGGGAGAAGTAACTCAAACAACAATATATTTTGCCAATAGATTTCTTCTTACGCCTAATAGTGAAAAAACTCCATATGAGTTGTGGAAAGGAAGACCAACAAAAGTTAACCACTTCAAAGTCTTTGGGAGAAAGTGCTACATCAAGAGGACTAAAGACAAGCTTGGAAAATTTGAATCAAGAGTTGTTGAGGGCATATTCCTTGGATATTCATTCAAGAGGAAAGGATACACATGCTACAACAAGAGAACCAAAAAGGTAATTGAAGGTATTGATATTGTTGTTGATGAAGAATTGCTTAAATATAATTGTTCTAAGGATGTTGCAGTTGATCATGATTTCATAGAATATGAGGACCAAGAAATTTCAGACAAGGATGAATAAGAGAGAAGAAAGGAAGACCTCGACTACAAAGAAGGCTCCTCCAAGTCACATCCAAAAGAAGACCCAAAAAGTCAAATTATTGGGAACAAAGAGCTTTGAGTACAAACAAGGAGGAAATTTTTGGATAGGTAAGGAACAAAGCAATACTTGTGTGCAAAGGGTATACTCAAGTGGATGGTATTGATTTTGATGAAACTTTTGTACCGACAACTAGATTAGATGCAATAAGAATGTTTTTGGCCTTTTCATGCTACAAGAAAATTGAAGTTTATCAAATGGATGGTAAATCAACTTTCTTGAATGGTGATATAGAATAGGAAGTTTATATAGAATAACCTAAAGGTTTTTTATTGGGTGATGATGAGAATCAAGTGTGCAGGTTGAAAAAATGCCCTTTATGGCTTGAAACAAGCTCCAAGGGCATGGTATGCAAAGCTAGCTAAACATCTACAACAATAAGGCTTCAAAAAGGGATCCATAGATAGAAATTTATGTATCAAATTTAAAGGTGATCATTTTCTAATAATTGTTGTGTATGTAGATGATATCATCTTTGGGGGCGATTTGGAGGAGATGGGCCACAAATTTGCACAAGAAATGCAAAAGGAAATTGAGATGCCAATGTTGGGTGAGCTAAATGTCTCCCTTGGTTTTCAATTTATTCAATATGATAAAGGAATTTTCATGTATAAATAAAAGTATCTTAGAGAGGAATTGAAGCAATTTGACATGGAAGATTGCAAACCGGTAAGCACTCCTATGGTGACGAGCTGCAAATTGAGTAAAGATGATGAATCTCTAGAGGTAAATCAATCCATGTATCATTCCATGATTGGTAGCTTATTGTATCTAACTACTTCTAGGCTTGATATCATGCAAGTTGTAGGATTTGTCTCAAGATTTCAAGCTAATCCCAAGGACACTCATGTTAATACGGTAAAGGATATTCAAGTACCTTCAAGACATTATTGACTATGGATTATGGTATCCCAAAGGTAAACATTTAAATTTGATTACATTTACTGATGCAGATTGGGTTGGTAGTATTAATGATAGGAAAAGTACTTCAGGAGAAAATAACTTTTTGGGAGATTGTTTGGTCTCTTTTTCAAGTAAGAAACAAAACTCCATCTCCTTGTCCACTAGTGAAGTTGAATATATAGCAGCAGCCTCTTCGTGTACACACATACTATGCCATGAAGCAAACTCTTGAAGAAATGCATATTGAGTATGAAGATCCTCTTCCTATCATGGTTGACAACACAAGTACAATAATCATCTCTAAGAATCCAGCTCTTCATTTCAAGACCAAGGACATACCAATCAAATATCACTTTCTAAGAGATGAAGTGGTCAACAAAGTCATAAGGTTGGAGTTGCCTCAATGAACAAATTGTAGACATCTTCATTAAGCCACTTCCAAGGCAGAATTTTGAATATCTTAGAGAGTATATGGGTGTTGTGCCTTTTTCAAGACATTGAGGATTTTTTCGTGGAGTTAGTTGTTGTCATAAGGTTTCCATCATGAACACTTTCAGTTGCAAAATTTTGGAGAATTGGTGATGGTTGCTTGCTTACATGCATTTCAAAGCATTATGAATTGTTTTGCTTGCTTCTTATTTCTCATTTCAAGATGGATTGTGTATTCAAGTATATTCCCTCTTTCGGATGGTGTGGTCTCATATATATGTAGGGAGAGAGTGTTCAGCAACTCAGGGGCAATATTTGTTACAACCCTTCAGGGGGATTATGTAATCATTGGCCATGTCTCACATTGTTTCTTTGTATTTTCTTTTTCCATGTAAAACCCCTTGCCATTCAGATGTCAAAGGGGGAAAGAGAGTGAGTTGTGTATGTGATCAACTTCAGATTGATGTACATAAATGTAATAATTAGCTTCAGAAGCTACAGGTTGACATCATTGGCAAAGGGGGAGTTTGTTGGCATGTTTCTATTGCCATTTATGTCACCTATTGTAAGTCATGTTCTCATGAGCCATTATGTATGAACTTGATTTTGTTGTATACTTCCTGAAGGATGTCGTGATGGTGTAAAATGTTTTCAGAGTCTCAAGAGGTTTGTATAAGAGTTTTCATGATGTACCAATGTCTCATCTGAAGCTAAGCTACAACTTTGATATAGGTCAAGTTGATGTCTTGTAATGAGGCTTGTTGAGTCATTCAATTTGTTTCATGGTGTCAAGTTGGGCATGGAAGGAGTTACACGGGCCTAATCATCCCCTTGAAGTTGTGTTGCAAGTTGGAGGCATGGATTTCTTATTTTAAATCATACTTTTCCGTAGTCTTACTGAAGTTGGGTTGTGCATGCAGCTAGAAGGTTCTTACGAAAATTCAGCAATGTACACAGTGCGGCTGCAACCAAAATCTCATAGCTTTGTCCGTGCGTCTGATGTGTAATTTGAAATTTTCTCCGGGTTTTGTGCTCACATTTTATTTTAATTGATGTTTGGCAATGGAGATGGTTGAAATTTTACAGAAAAAGGTTGAATTAAGTCAAGTGCTTCTAGAAGGTGATCAAATTTGAAAATATCAAGTACTTAGTTGAGTAAGTGGCTTGATTAGGTCAAGAAGCCTAATTAAAACTATTTTGAGGCGTGTGAAAAGGATTTTTGAGAGCTCCATCCCCTTAAGAATTTATTGACTTAACCATCTCCAAAAATTATAAATATGTGAAGAGAATTTATCGATTTGGTTGGTTCTCTTGTAGTATGAGTGAGTGAGTGTGCATGGAGAGAATGTGCAGAAACTAGTGATTATAGGAGAGTGTTTTGAGTTTCAAAATTGTAGTGTGCCGTAGGAATTAATCATCAATAGTGTTTCATGTTGTCTATAGAGATCGAAGACCATTTTGAAGGAAGTGTGTGTTGGAGAATTGTTGTCTCATCTAGAGTATAGTTTTCTAATTGTTGAAGTGTTCTTATTTGATGTTATCCATGTTTTTTGCAACAATGTTTCAATTTTGAATCTTATTGTCTTGATTGCATAATTATTTGTACTTGGAGTAGGGGTTTCAAGCTAAGCGCATGTTGATTGTCTATTGTAGTAGTAGGTGCTCCAAGTTGGTTGTGGCCAACATTTCTCATTTCATTCAAGGAGTGGGTGCTCCATTGCTAGTGGTGGCTACATGATGTAATGTAAATGATAATATTTTGAAGCAATAGGTAATAAGAAGAAGCAAAAAATTTGATGGCTTTTCGTATGTGGTGATTGATTGGGTTATTCTTATGCATGTTAATGTTTTCTTTCATGTGTGGATTTGATGTTGTGATCTAAAAAGGTTTTTATTTGCAAATTTTTTTTTAATAGTTCCATAATACTGATTCACAACCCCACCCCCCTTACTTGAGTCTAACAACTGAGGAAAACATCTTGACATGATCCTCTCCCTCTTTCTGGGAGAACTTTAACAAATATTTCTACCATGTTTCCATCTATTGCATGCTATATCTTGACTTCTCTTTGGCACAATCAAGGCATACCTCAAACAACCTGCTCCCTCTTAACTTTGGTCTTATAATATCCTTCAAGTAGAAATTTTGGAAAGTCCTCTTTCTTTGCTTTGTTCTTCCACTTCTTCGATCTGCTACCAAAGTCTATGCAGTCCTTGTCATTGACTTGTAACCCTCACTAGAGGTCATGGAAGAACGATTACTATCAAGCAAAGGATACAAAGATTAATCAAATAGTAACGACAATAACAATAGTAATAATCACAGAAAAGAGATGTAAAATACTTATATTTCGTTAATTATAGAAAAATTTCAGTGCCCTCTGAATCTTAGCCTTCTTGCATTCATTTTGTAACTTCGTCATCATCATCCTAAGCATTAGCATGATGTCACAACTTCCTTGCATAGACTAGGGTTTCTTATTTCAACAAGAACAATCACTCATAGGGTACAAACCCTATATTTTTCTTATTCAAACCCTTTTGCATACTAGGGTTTACAAACCCTAGATTTTCAATTTCATGCGAAAACCCTAGAAATGAAATTCATTATCACCATCGCTCAAGGATTATCCTTGGATTCCTCAAACCAAGTTGTAACAACAACAATATTTTGTTCTGAAAGACGTGTTCTTCACTTCAAGATGCAACTAATGGACTTTATCAATTTAGATGAATGATAGAAGTATAGCCATGCAAGAACATATCTTTGTAGGGTCAAGGTAGAAGAATTCTTCAATGATGCCCTATATATTTTCTTGTTCCAAAGGGCAAAAGGAACAATTTCGATGCTACTGGAAAGAAAGGTATGTTTGTAGGTTATTGTGAAAATTCTAAAGAATATAGAATATATATTCCTGGTCAAAGGAAGGTTGAAATCAGTAGGGATGTAACATTCGATGAAGATGCAGCTCTTGGGAAAACAAGAGACCTTCCTCCACTTCCTCCTCCAAACAAGAGGAATGATGACAAAGATATTCTAGATGGTCCTTCCATACTTGAGTTTGAGACTGATATTGATGATGATCCCATGAGGTCTATGGATCCCTTAGATCCTCCTCCAAGTGATCCTCCTACTAGGAAGAGACCACTTTGACTCTATGACACTCTACAGGATGCTAAGAGACATGTTCCCATTTGAATATCATTTAGAGAAAGGAAACAACCATGCAAGTACTCGACATATGTTGTAGCCATGAGCAGTATGATTCAAGTCGAACCTTCCACATTCGAAGAAGTTGTAAAAGAACATGTTTGGGATGATGCTATGGTTGAGGAATATGAATCTATTATGAAGAATGATGTACGGGATGTTGTGCCTAGACCAAAAGTGAAATTTGTGGTGACTTTAAAGTGGCTATTCAAGATCAAACATGGTGTTGATGGTAACATTTATAAATACAAGGCAAGGTTTGTGGCTCGAGGATTCTCACAGAAAGAGGGAGAAGATTATGATGACATATTTGCACATGTGGCTCGATATACAACTATTCATTTGATAGTGACCCTTGCTGCAAATCAAGGATGGAACCTTCATCAGATGGACGTAAAGACTGCATTCCTTCATGGCATATTACAAGAAGAAGTGTATGTTGAACAACCATAGGGATTTGAAGTGGAAGATTGAAGGACGCATGTTTGCAGGTTGAAGAATGCATTATATGGTTTGAAGCAAGCTCCCCAAGATTGGTATGCTCTCATTGACAGCTATTTGATGAAGATAGGCTTCACAAGAAGCAATGTCAATCCCAACCTCTACTTCAAGGTAGTCCAAGGTATGCCATTGATTTTGGTTTTATATGTTGACAATCTATTCTTGATAGGTAGTGAGGCTATGATGATAGAGTGTAGGAGGGAGCTAGCCTCTGAATTTAGGAGGAAGGACCTTGGACCCTTGCACTAATTTCTAGGCCTTGAGGTGTGGCAAAGGCCTGGTGAAATTTTCCTTTATCAAGGAAAATATATTGTAAAGTCGTTGGAAAGACTTGGAATGAAAAAATGCAAATCCATGGCTACTTTGATGGAAATAAACTTCAAGAAGTTATGTGGAGAAGCTATAGGACCTGATTTGGAGAATCCATCCGAGTATAGATAGTTGATTGGGGATCTAATGTTCTTAGTTAACACCCATCTAGACATATGCTACGCAGTGAATACATTGAGTCAATTCATGACCGAGCCCCTCCACGCACATTAGATCACTGCCAAACACATTTTGAGATATTTTCATGGGTCAATCACACTTGGTCTGAGATATTTTGTCAAAGATGTTCGACTTCATGGATACATCGATGCAAACTGGGCAGGAAATGTTATTGACATGAAAAGTATGTATGGATGTTGTTTCAGCCTTGGATTTGTTGTGATATCTTGGATGATCCTGAAACAAAAGTCTATAGCATTGAGTGCCACCAAAGCAGAGTATATTATTGCTATCATGGCTAGTTGTGAAGCAATTTGGTTAACGAAGCTCTTTGGAGAGCTATTTGAGCAGGTTTTGTACACTACAGTGATATATTGCGACAACAAGAGTGGGATTCATCTGACAGAGAATCTTGTGTTTCATGACAAGTCCAAGCACATAGAGATTCAATATCTTTATATTTGATACATGGTGCAAATAGGAGTCATTCAACTCCATCATATATCAATAGATGAGCAAATGGAAGATATTCTCACCAAGGATTCACAGAAAGGAAAGTTCTTGGTCTTCAGAGAGAAGCTTTGACTAATGGATGTGACCCCTCCGAATAAGGGTTAGCATTGATCTAGGACACTAAGCCAACTCTTCCCACCTTGTTTGAGCTCCCAGGGTGAGGAATTGAGATAGAGGGCCCCTGGGGTTGAGGGATCTCTAGACAATAGGGGATCATCCCTATATGTTACTCACAGGGTTGAGATGATTCTCCCCTATCTACATAGGTTTGGAGATGTTGCTCCCCTATTTGGTATATTCAAAGTATACCCTAGTTGGCATCATACTAAAAAATTCTAGCTTGTTGGGAATATCGCTCTCCTTTTGGCCAACAATTTGAGAGTGTACTTGGGGTGTAAAACCCAAGTCGATTATGATGCAAGTGTTCTACCACATGACTACTTAGAGTCATCAATGGGAAGATCAGTAGGAAATAGGATTGGGTTGAGATTTTCTCCCCTTTAGGGTTCCAGGTTGAAAATGAGCTCCCTGATGTGATGCCAGGGTTGAGATGTGATCCCTTGTGTGTATGTTTGATATCTTATTGCTCAATATGGGGTTGAGATATATGATTCCCCCATGAGATAGAGAGTGGAAGCTATTTCTCCTTTATTCTTCTTCTTTTAGATTCGAGAATGTTTCAGCAGATAGAGTTGAGCAGAGATGGTCACGACATGATGACATCATGACAGGATGATGTGATGATCAACAAATAAACATTGGCAGGTGGAATTCTCACTAGTTGAGAGGGAGTGTTAATTTATGAAACTAGGGTCCAATTACACCTTATACCGATCATAAGACATATATGATGATTGCATTGAATTACTCTTTTCTAGAGGACCAAAATCGACCTAAAGATCACCTCATTTGGACAAGCAGAAGTTGGTTTTTAAATTTTTGAACCCACTCATGTACATTGGACTAGGTCTGTGTTATACACATGTACAATTGGACAAGTTAGCCTCAACATCAAGTGGACCCTCATGAAAGACTATAAATAGAAAATACCTCAACCTCATTTGAACAACATCATCAAGCATCTTCTTCTCTACTTGTCTGTTTATTTGGCTCGCTCATGTTAGTCGAAAGAAGTTTGCTCAAGGTCCTAAGTGTCTAGTTTGAGGCTCACATGTGTCTAGGGTTTTTGTTTTTCCAGTCACACGCACATCTCTGGATAGATTTGACTGCAGTCGCTTGCTCGTCGTGTCTCATAGTGCGACTAGGAAAGCACAATCACTCGCATGACTACCTAAAGGGTGCGACTGGGGTACAAGATCAGATATGGGCCTATCTGACCATAGTAACATGCATATAGAGGCTTAGGATCAACTAGGGAATCATATTCACTCACATGACAACTTGAAGGCAGTGACTGAGGGTTTGGATCTGTTCTTCTCCACGTTCGCACGATCACAGTTAAATTTGCTCACTCACATTGCCTAAAAGAGTGACCGAGAGGTCATAGTCACTCGTAGAATATCTTGATGAGTGTGACCAAGGTTCTGAATTAGGGTTTGATAGTTGATTGTAGTTGACCACATATGTTTGAAGGTTGGAAGGTTTCTCTCTGTTGTATAGTAATTCTGGAAGTTTGTCTCTGATTTGTATTGGGTAAATCTCTATTGAAATATTATGTATTGGGATCATTGTACTCTCTGTTGAAACATTTTATGACAATATAAAAAGAAGAATATTTGAAAAGGTTTTCCCCTTAGTGGGGTTTTCCCCTGGTCTTTGACCAATCTGGTGTCTCTTATGGTTGTGCTATTGTCTCCTTTATCATTGGATATATGTTCTATCTTCAGTTATTGTTTATGATTGGAAACATTGTTAATGATTGGATGCATTGCTTAATGAAGATTTGAATTGGGATAAAGTAATTGAAACAACATAGAACAATCTGAAAAATCAACACTCTTGGAATCACTTCAAAATGATTTTTCAAACAAAAGTTATGTAAAATTAAAAAAAAAATACACACCTTTTTCTTTCTTTTTAGGAGCTCAATATTGAAATTGTTGTATCTCTATAATCTTGGATCTCCAAGGTCTAAAATTTTCTCTTGTGGTAGCCCTATGAGTCTTCTTTCCAACCCCACAAGTTAGACCGAGATTAGATTCTTCAAGAAAGAGTTCTTCCTGATCTCCCATGATGACCTGATTATAGACTTGTTTGGTAGAGAAAACTTGTACGAAGTTCAACATGCCATTGTTTCGATCTTCAGCCCTAAAAATGATATAAAAGAAACTACATTATATACAATTTCAGTCACTTTTTACGAAATTCAAATTTGATGCTTGGAGAGAAAGTTATGACAAATTTCCCTAGGTCACATGTTTGAGATTGAATTCTAGAGCCTACAAAAACCCTAACTTCCTCAAATCATATCTCTGAAAATATAGTGAACCAAGCCTGAAATTTTTACATGAAGTGCACCATGATTTTGGCTCCACGTGGTCAAAATTTCAGCTACTGAAGCTTCGTACAAAAACAAATTATAGCGAAAATACCAAGATGACCTATTTGAAGCAATGAAACACTAAAATCCAAATCTTTGATACCAAATGTTATGCAACCAACTTACAAAATAGAAGAAAATATAGATCAACAACTTGAGAAATAACCTCTTCGATGGGGAAACCTCCTTTACATCACATAAATGAACAATTCTTGGATGATACAAATGACAAGACCTCCTTTCTATATATAGGAGTCTAAGGGGTCACATAACAATAATAATGTAAGGGCACAACAATAACAATAGTGGGCTTCTATGGGGCACAATAATAACAATATGGGGACTACATGGGCACAACAAAAAAAATAAGGGGGATACACTAACAATAACAATAAGGGGCTACACTAATATTATAGGGACCTAACACACACACTGTTAGTATCAGAGTTGGCTCATCAACATTATAAGGTATCTCTATCCTCGGGTCTTTGTTCATCACAATTATGGTTCATCCACAAACCCACGGTTAGGGGTCATCCTCAAACCCATGGTTATGGGTCAACCACACAAAACCCTTATCTTCAGCAAAAGCTTCTCAAGAGGGAACTCTACACAATGATGCCCATTAATTCCTAAAGAGGGAGGAATAATCTGATGGCAAGTCACATCCACCCATGGTAGTTACCTATGGTATCCATCCATGGTATTGTAACTCAAAAGGCTATAAATTTGGGCCTCACTTAGTCAAAGGACATATGGGTCCACACAATGTAGTTGTAACAAGTTTTTCCTTGTTTTAATAAAGGGTTTTTTTGTGTGTTCTCTGTGTTTTCTTCTTCTCTACGTGTTCTCAAATCTTGGCTCCCATGATTCAGATCATGTGTGGAGCTCTTTGTGGGTCCTCACGGTTTGTGATATATGCCCAATCAAATATAGTGACCCCAACCAATGGTCCAAAACCCCAAGGGTTGATAATGGGGTATATTCTCTTTGGCTCCAACGATGACGATGATGCTACAAATGGATGATGTGGAAATCAAGTCAAATACTCATCCTAATTAATGATGTGGCAACATGTATCATAAAATAAGGATGAGAAACATGTATCATAAGTTAAGAAGGAGTTTATTAGAAAGGACGAAGTCAAAGTCAATTTTGAAGGTATCAAAAGTGTAACATGTATATTAAGTATGGCCTCTTACCAAACATTTTAAGACAACTCATTTAATTTTAACTTTTGGGGCTCCCTTAAAATTGAAATTTCACTTTCCCTCTTACTTTTGGATCTATCAAGGACCAAGAGCGATCAAACTTCTTGATATGCAAACCTCTTTTAGAGTGGAAAGCAATTTGATCCCTCTCTACGCTTGGTAGATCAAGAGTTAAGATTGATCTAGGTTGGTTATATGATGTTTAGTGTTATTAATTTATACTATTTATTCACACACACACACACACACACACACATATATGTATACATATTCATTTCATCTACTAAATTCTATTCACATATGTTATATATACATAGTAATTGATGGATGAAATTGTTTTCTTTACCTTTTTTTTAAATAAATTCAATATATATATAATATAACAATTTTCTTTATTTCATTTCATTATGGTCATTTTCATAAATTAAAAATAACAATTATTTTTAATTTTATGTGTAAATGTTTAACAATAAATTATTATTTAAATATATTTATGTAATAAAACAATAATAAATGGATTAGAAGAGATAACTTACTACGGTCAGGGTGAAGTTCCGCAACGCACACTCCTCTCCCCTGGCACCAACGAACCTCCCCCCTTCTCTTTCCCTTGACCCTCTTTATGACCCCTAATCCCCTCGACTGTTGATCACCTTCAGTATGGCGCCCATTGGGGGAGGAGCCCTAATATCCTTTGTTCGCCAAGGTTGAGCAACAACGTCTATAGTCTCTGACCCGAATCCCCCAAACCCCACTGCAAAAACACCATGACAAGTTCAAGAAGCAAAAAAATGACAGACATTGTCATGCAGGAGCCCTAGGAGCTTCTAAAATCATAACAAAGGAACACCAGTACATGCAAATCCAAATCAGAGAAGATCCTCAGGCTACATATTCCCCAAACAAGTTTAAACAACATTAAATACATGCAGGATCATGCACTGATTTGCAAGTTTATCGAGGTCTAGCCAACAGAGAATATGTTCATTGACTACCTATCCCTGAGATGTAAACCAAAAGCACACTATGATGTCACGTTGGGCTCCAACGGCTTCTTCATAGTGATTTTGACCCATCAACATGACATCAAATCTGTTCTAGAAGGACCATATTTCCTCAACTTCGTAGGTCTCTGCATGCGGTAATGGACACCTCGTTTCATCCGTTTAGGCTCAGCTCTATTCTCTCCCCTACGAATATTGGGACCCTAACACACTTTGGGACATTGGTAACAGTTTGGGAAAGTTCATCTTCCTCTCAAAACAAACCCACCAAAGCTTTTATCTTGCTTATGCAATAATGTGTGTCTATATCGATATTTATGGCTCTCTCTTAGAAGTCATTGCCTTGGAATCCAAGGACAGGGATTGGTTCCAAATGCTGGACTATCAGCACATCCCCTTCAAATGTAGTAAGTTCCATCAGCATGGCCATCTGTTTAGGGACTCTCACCTCAATGACTCCAAGTTAAAAGCCACCAACCCTAGTCCTCTAGATGAGGAAGGCTTCAAAAATATGCCCACCAAGTGACGACACATGAAGAAGAAGGGACTCTCCACATAGCCTAAGCGTCTAGCATCCAACAATAGTTTTAAGGTGTTGGAAGACCTTCTGGAGAACACTCCATATATCCTTGATGGATCGGTTAAGGCGGAACCCAATATAGTTCAAGATAAAGCCATGACCCTTGAAAAAGGAAAAGGCCCAGTCTCCATGGATACCCTAGAAACCAAGGACTCACTGCCTCATGAAGAAAATGCCCCCATGACCAATTAGGATGATTTCATGGACATGGGGGGCCTAGACCTCATTGCGATGAAAGATGTTTGTTGTAAAAATGCAACCAACACAATTCCAAACAAGCACATCCACTTATTGGCTACAACTCTCCAGAAAGCGAAAGCCAATATGCAACTAGGGGTCCAAACTATAACAACCAAAGAAGGAAAGAAAAGTGGAAAAGAGTTCAAGAAGAAAGGAAGTAAGTCAACCCTCCAAATATTGGATACAGTCGGTCACAAGTTGGTAGAATCAGGACATTAAAGCAAATCTCAGAGATATACTCCTCCCAATCTGGCCTCACACCATGAAGATTTTTTCCTGGATTATAAGGGGACTGAAGAACCCATCAAAGCACATAATTCTTTGTAGAAATATCCAACAATAAATTCCTACAATCTTGCTCATCCAAGAAACTAAGTGCTCTAGCACGAAATTTTCTTCAGCTATCTCCAAGATATGGAAGTCAGCTAAAATCCTAATGGTCGACATAGAAGGAGATTTGGGTGGTTGAGGCATCGTCTAGAACCCATCTCTTATAAGTATGGAACCTCTCTCCTTCAACCCTATTGTCATTACATCTTCTTTCCATCTGCTTGGAACCAACATTCTTGGTTCCATCTCTAATGTCTACGGTCCTTAAAACCCTTCCAAAAAACAAGTTATGTTAGAGCACTTATCCTCCTTAAGGACTCAGTTGAACCCTTCCAAATGGATCATCGAAGGATAGTTAGATCATGAATCTGAAATGTTAAGCACCTTCATTGAGGGAACCAACCCAGTTGACATCAAAACTACCAATGGCCTTTTCACCTGGAACAATAAGAGGGATCAACTCAAATATCCTCTTGTCTAGACATATTCCTAGTTTCATAGGAGCTCTTGGTCAACAAACATGAGATCTTTGCAACAATCTTGCCCTCCTCAAGCTCAGATCACTGACCCATTGCCCTCTCTTGGAAAAAATTGGCAAACCCTTAAAGAATTCCTTTAGATTCGAGCAATTTTAGCTCACTAACCCCAACCTCGTCTCCAAGGTTAAGGGCTGGTAGAAAGGGATGGGTAACTATAGGGGGTCCAAAATGTTCATATTTCAACAGAAACTCAAATAGGTCAAGCTACTCATCAGAAAGTGGAACAAGGAGGAGTTTGGCAACATCTTCAAAGAAAAGGAACATCTAGAAAAGGATATGACCTCCCTCTAGCAAGAAATAATTCTCCACATCCGCTCTGAGGAAACCAATGCTCATGAGGATGTCCTCCTCAAACTGTTGGAGGAAAGTTACAAATGGAGGAGATATACTGGAAACAAAAACCTAGAGTGCACTAGTTCAAAGAGGGGGAGTGCAACACCTTATTCTTCCACAAATCTACCATTCAACACAAATCCAACAATCAAATTTCCCTCATAATGGAATCAAGCACCATAGTGGAAACTCAGGAGGACATTGAATAAGAACAAGTCAATCACTTTTCCAACGTCCTCCAGTAGCCGGTAATACAACACAAAGAATTTGTTAACCAAATCACATACAACATCCCACATTTCGTTACTACTGAGCACAATGTTTCCCTTAAAAGACTTGTCACTAAACCTGAGGTCCTAGATGCACTCACTCAGATGGCTAATAGTAAGGCCCCTAGACCGGACGGTTTCAATATCTCCTTTTTCAAAAGATGTTGGCATTTTCTAGGTAGTGAAATACATGACATAGTGGAGGAATCCAGAATCCCTACATACATCCTCCAAGCCTTGAACACCACCTTCCTAGCCTTCATACCAAAAGAAAATAATTTTGCATCTCCATGTAAATACAAACCCATAGCCCTATGCAATGTTATCTACAAAATAATTTCAAAAGTTATAGCCGACAGGCTCAAGCCTCTCCTTCCCCTCCTTATCTCCCAGGAGCAATCGGGCTATATTGATGGTAGGAAAATCCTCGATGGTAACATCCTTTCCCATGAGACCATTCATTCTTCTAAAACCCTCAAAAAATGTGGCATGTTGTTTAAACTAGACATGTCTAAGGCTTTTAACAAACTAAGCAGGGAATACATTGAGAACATCCTTAAGGCCTTCGGCTTTGGCACTCTCTGCATTCAATGGTCATGATTATCATTACTTCTTTTTTCTCCATCCTAGTCAATGGCTCCCCCTGTAAAACCTTCCTTCCTTCTAGGGGAATTCACCAAGGAAACCCCCTCTCTTTGTTCCTCTTTATCCTAATGGTAGAAGACCTTGGACGTTCCATAATATCTGTTAAATTTGGAGGTTCCCTCAATGGTCTCTTTGTTCACTCCAACTCACCTCTAACCCACCAGTAGTTTGTCAATGATACTCTCCTTATGAACCATTCCTCCGTTCAAGAGGCCAGAAAAATCAAAGCCATCCTTGATTGTTTCACCCTAGATTATGACACTGACATTAACCTTGACAAATCCCAAATCTTCTTCTTTAACACCCCTGTCATCACTCAACACAACATCCAACACATTCTTAGATTTGGCACAACCTCTCTCCCCTTCAAATACCTAGGAGCCCCCCTCACTAACTCTACAACTAAGCACTCCTCCTCACAGGACCTCATTGACAATCTATCCTCCAAGCTCAGTTGTTGGACTCACCGAACCCTCAACATCTCCAACAAGTTTGTCCTCTAAGTTATGCCCCTCTACCTATTCTCTGTCTTTGTTGCCCCAAAATGGGTCCTCAAGAGCATAAGGAAAATCCAACACACTTTTTATAAGGTGTGTAGATTTTAACCCCGTACATAAATTACATGCATACGAATTCTAAAAACAAAAAATAGACAATGGCGAGAGCATAAAACATAAAACATATATACACGGAGATTTTCCCTTGGATCCCAAAACCGGGACTACCAGATTGATTTTTCATAATATTCCTTTCAATGTTACAATACATATATATACATGTCGAAGCATCCATAAACCCCAATCCATTAACCCTGGATTATAATTGTAGTTCCCTTGACTGGATCTACAAAATACCATGGGCAGAAAACCATCATGCCCAAAACTCTGTGCGAAAACCACGCACAAAACGATAGGTAGGTCCACCCACCTAATATAGGGTCCCAAAATAAATTCTCTGAGGCACTACCCCAAATCCCATAAAGGAGGGATTACCCCCCCTCCCCCCCCCCCACCCATTGTGCCTCGTCACCCCCCTCTAACCCCCTGGCTTTAATATTGGTTGCTAGCCATGGAAATAATATAACACGCACCCAACATTCTCCCACTTGTTGTTTTCTTTCCATAGAATAGATTAGTGATTGGTCAAGCCCTACAATGCCCATTGTTTCTCTACACCAAGAGAACTTCTCAATGCTCGCATACTTTGTCAATGCATCTGTAGTATTCTTCAAAGTGTCCACCTTTACCAAAAACACCTTTTTGTCCTCAACCATATCCATTACAAAGTGATAATAAACATCAATGTGCTTTGTCTTTGAATGATAAGTAGGGTTCTTTGCCAAAAAAATTGCACTTTGGCTGTCACAGTCTATCCTTATAGCTCGTTGTAATAACCCCATACTTGAACACAATCTCAACAAACCAAATTGCTTGCTTGCTTGCATGAGTGGTTGCCATGTATTCTGCCTATGTAGTTGAAAGTGCCACTACAGACTGTCTCTTACATATCTAACTTTAAACACATACCCACTTGTAGATCTTCTATGATCTAGATCTCCAGCCCAGTCTGCATCAACAAAGCCACAGATGTCCAAAACTCTGTCCAATCCTGGTCTTCCTTGGTAGCATAGACCATAATCACTAGTGCCAAGCAAATACCTGAAAACTTGCTTCACCATTGTCCAATGCTCCTTCCCTGGTTTTGACATAAACCTGCTCAATACTCCCACTGCATGTGAAATGTTTGGTCTAGTACATACCATTGCATACATCAGGCTACCAACTACACTTGCATATGGAACATGTAACATGTCATGTTCCTCTTCTTGTGTCTTGGGACATTGTTCAACAGATAACTTTACACCTACAAGAATATGAACCTTCACTGCCTTATTATCCTGCATATTAAACCTCTGCAGTATTGTCTCAACATACTTCCTATGGTTTAACCAAAGCTTCCTCTTTGCCCAATCTCGTTTAATTTCCATGCCCAAAATACAGTTTGCAGCACCAAGATCTTTCATGTCGAATTTTGAGCACAATTGGGTCTTCAATTCTTGGATGATTTCTTTGTTATTTCCAATCAATGACATCTCATCCACATACAAGACCAAATAAATAACACGATCACCGATTAATTTAAAATACACACAATGATCTACTTTGATTATGGTGAGGCCAAGTCCTCGTATATTTGTATCAAAATTTTTAGACCACATCCTTGGTGATTATTTAAACCCATATAAAGACTTTTTTTAACCTGCATACCAATTATTTCTTACCCTTCACTGCAAATCCTTCAGATTGTTTCATGTAGATCTCTTTTTACAAATCCCCATGAAGAAATGATGTATTCACATCCATATGTTCTACCTCAAAATCAAAATCAACAACAACAGATAAAAGTAATCTAATAGAAGCTGCCTTGGCAACAAGAGAAAAAATATCACCAAAACCAATTCCCAACCCCTGGGAATAACCTTTTACTACCAACCGAGCTTTGTATTTCTCCACCTTTCCTATTGCATTCATCTTCTTCTTAAAAACCCATTTTCTTCCAATGGGTTTCCTTCCAGCCAGAAACTCCACCAGATCCCAAGCCTCATTTTTGTGCAAATATGTCATTTCATCAACCATGGCCTCTTTCCAGAGTTTGTCATCCTTTGAATCTACTACTTCCCTGATAGTTATGGGATCATCATCAGTAATAGATAAATCAAAATTTTAATAGAAAGTAGTTGGACTATACCTTTCTAGTTGCCTTCTTTCTCGAACTGATCTTCTCACAGCTGGAGTTCGTGGATCTTCATCTTCTGGTTCTTCCTCCTTTAGCTCAAACTCTATCTTCTCAGGTTCCTTTGGTAGAAATTCATGTTTAATAACATATTTCGCCTCTCTAAATACCACATCGCAGCTATACACAACCTTCCTTGTTTATGGGTTCCAAAGCTTATAACCTTTTAAACCATCCTTATACCCAATAAAGATGCACCTTTCAAATTTACTATCCAACTTGATTCTTTTCTCCTTTGGAACATGTACATATGCATCACATCCAAATACCCTTAGATGTGAAAGAGAGGGTTTCTTACCAGTCCATACCTCTTGTGGAGTCTTATCCTCCAACGCTAATGGAGGTGATCTATTGACTAGGTAACATGCAATCTCCACCGCCTCTACCCAAAATTCCTATCATAACTCGACACCACTGAGCATGCTTCTTGCCTTTTCCATCAATGTCTTGTTCATTCTTTCTACAACTCTATTTTGATGAGATTTATATGGAGTAGTCTTATGTTGTGCTATATCACACTTATTACAGAACTCTTCAAATTCCTTCTTGCAAAACTCTCCACCGTGATCTGTCCTCAGTCCCTTTATCTTCTTCTTTGTCTAGTTTTCCACCAAAGCCTTAAATTATTTAAACCTGTTAAAGACTTTAGATTTATTCTTGAGGAAATATATCCATGTATTCCTTGAGAAGTCATCTGTAAATGATACATAATACACAAACTTACCTAGTGATGGAACCGACACAGGTTCAAACACATCACTATGCACAAGCTCTAATATATGTTTCGCCCTCTTAGCACCAGAGGTGAAACTCACCCGATTATGCTTCCCATATACACAATTTTCACAAAAATCAAAATCTAGAGAGAAATTAGACATATCTTCTACCATACCATTACCATGAAGTATTCGAAGGACATTCTCTCCAATATGTCCAAGCCTTTGATGCCATAGCATGGTCTTTTCTCCAGAGACCACTAGATTTTATGCTCCACTTTCAGGAACCACATAATTGTTGTACCCATCAATAACAGTCCTAACCTAAAGCTTGTACAGAGTTCCAATCCGAACTCCCCACATCAATACCAGTTCTCCCTGAACCATCTTGCAGGTATCTTTCTCGAACACTATTTTCACACCTGCATCATCAAGATTGCTTATAGAAATCAGATATCTGGCCAATGCAGGAATATACAGAATACCCGGTTGCGTTCTAATCCTTCCACCTTGCAACTTCAACTTGAATTTTTGACAACCGACGATTCTAGCCTTCCTTTCATCCCCTAAGAATACATCGCCACCATCATATTTATCATACTCACAGAACCACTCCCTATGGGGAGTGAAGTGAAAGGATGCAGCTGAGTCAATCAACCATGCCTCATGATCTACATGTGTACTTGATGAAGAAGCCAAGTACACATCCCCACCTTCATCTGAGGTGGTTTTCACCTCTACAGAAGGTGCATCATCATATCCCTTTCCTTTCTTAGGAGCTTTAGATCTACAGTCCTTTTTGAAGTGCCCTTCCTTTCTACATTTCTAACACACCTTTACAAGTTTTCCTGGAGATTTAGATCTCCCACTCGAGGATTTTTTTTTTTTGTTCTAGGACCATCCCCATACATACAAGGCATCACCATTCTGACCCTCCGTATTTTTCCGTCACATCTCCTCCGATAGCAAGGATGAGATTATTTCATCAAACTGCAAGGTAGTCGCATTGCTACCTATTGCAACAACCAGACTATCCCACAAATTTTCTAGAGAACACAACAAATTGATGCACTTATCTTCATCTAAAATTTTTATATCAAGAGATAACAACTGGCTTACCACAATATTAAAGGCATTCATATGCTCTGTCACAGAGTCTTCATCCTTCATCCTCATGTTATACAACTTTTCCGTAGGAACAATTTATTCACCAGAGACTTAGATTGCTACAAAGTCCCTAACTTGTCCCACAAAGCCTTCATCGAAGCTTCCCCTGATACATTCAACAATACTGAATCTAAGATACACAATTGTATTGTGCTCTTTGCCTTCCGATCCAACTTCGCCTAGTGTTCAGTTGACATTGTCTTTGGTTTAGTACCGAGATCTACCGCGATCCACTGATCTTTATCCACCAAAAAATCCTCCATCTTGAGTTTCCACAATTCAAAACTATGACCATTAAATTTATTGATCTCTATATTTCCACTACTCGCCATATTCTTTCACCACAAGAATTGATCCTGCAAATCTCCCGCTGAATAGGGTTTACCATAGGCTCGAGCAAAACCCTTCAGCAGCAAAGTCATCCCCTTGAAGCCAAAACAACTCTGATTCCAATTGTAGGTTTTAACCCCGTATAAAAATTACCTACATATGAATTCTAAAAACATAAAATAAACAATGGTGAGACCATAAAACATAAAATAGATATACACAGATATTTTCCCTTGGATCCCAAAATCGAGATTGTTGTTGATTTTTCATTATATTCCTTTCAATGTTACAATAGATATATATATACATGTTGAAGCATCCATTAACCCTGGATTAGAACATAATCATAGTTCCCTTGATCGAATCTACAAAATACCATGGGCAGAAAACCATCATGCCCAAAACTATGTGCGAAAATCATGCACAAAACCATAGGTAGGTCCACCCACCTAATATAGGTTCCAAAAAAAATTCCCCGGGGCATTGCCACAAACCATGTAGAGGGGGGCAGCAGCCTCCCTGAAACCCCCCACTGCGTCTGACGCAATGAGGGGGGGCTATAGTTGCCCTTATGACCCCCGTCCGGCACAACGAGGGGGGTTGGTCGCCCCCCTTATAACCCCCTGGCTTCACTAATGGGGATATTCATGGAAATAATATGACACACACCCCACAGGGTGGAGTTGACCTCAAACACAAATGTCCTCTCGTTAAATGGGACACTCTCTACCTCCTGAAAACCCATGGTGGATTAGGACTATGAGACCCAAAAATGGTCATCAATGTCATGGGCACTAAGATCTAGTGTAAATAGATCAAGCACAAACAAGAACCACGAACCAAATTGTGGCATGCCAAATATGCCAACAATACCACCCAACAAGACTTGGGTTGCCTATCTCACATCCCTCCAGGCTCTTTAATCTGGAACTTAGCCAATCGAAGCAAGCATTCAGTTCACTCCCACTGCTTCTGGGATATTAGAGACAGATGCATAATTGATTTCTGGAATGACTCTCAGTAGCAACAACCAAGTATGACCACTATCCTTCCTACCCCCCTCAGCCAAGTGCATGCACTCAACACAGGGTGCATCTAAGTGCAACAATTTTGGATAAGCTCAAAAGAGACTAATCATCATAGTTGGGCACTAGACATCCTATGTCCAGAGGAAGACACTGATCACAACCGCTCTCTCTTTCACCAAGAACTGCTAAGAAGAAAAACCGACAAAAAGGATGGGAATGATGTCCTCAGGTGGGGCTATCCAAATTTAGGAAAATTCATTGTAAATGAAGTATATAACCTCTACTCCTTCCCCAATCTCCCTTAACCAGATCCTTTTGGGACCAAGCTTTGGAATCTTAACACATGGCAAAAAAACATAACCTTTTTGTGGCTTCTTTCTAAACTTCGTGTCCTCACATGGGACAATATTATTAAAAATGGATTTCATGGACTATCCATATGCACCCTTTGCAAGGACAAACCAGAGACTCTAGACCATCTCTTCCTCTCCTATCCCTACACTGACAACCTTTGGCACAAATTGGAGCAAGAATTCCTCAAATCTAGTAGAGATCCAAGCTGCATTTCCAATACCTTCATGCATTGGCCTGCCTCACCCTTCAATAATTCCATCTTAAACTACATTTGGACCTCCACCTCCCTTTTCCTGGTATGGAAAATCTGAAGTCAGTGCAACTACAAAATATTCATTTACTCTTCTAGACCCCTCGAGGTGATTTTGTATCTCTTCCACGAGCATCTGGAGGAATCAATAGCCTTAACAAATTGGCCACCTTAGGATCATTAGGCCCCCCATTCGAAAAATAAATTCTTGCTTGGTGGAACCTCAACCTAATCAATCTCATCCTCGTTTCTCCACAACCTCAGTTTTCTACTTCCTCTCCCTCATCCTGGAGCCCTCCCCCTCCCCAACATCTTAAACTCAACTTTAACAAAGCTTCTTAGGGCAACCCGGGTGAAGCTGGAATTGGTGGAGTTTTCAAGGATCATGCATAAAGAATCATTCGCATTTATAGAGTCCATATTGGTTTTGATAGAAACAACATTGTAGAGATACAAGCACTAATTGAGGGCCTCCAAATTACAAAAGGTAATCATCTCTTCCCTTGGTTGATGAAGGAGACTCTCAGATCACCATTCAAATTTCCAATCGATCATCAATGTCTCTCTTGCTACTAAGAAAACCATAAGTTGGTGCCTAGAATATTACATTCAACACGTATCACATATCCTCTCCCAGCAAGATGCCATCATTTTTTATCATGTCAAACGTAAAGCAAACTCTCTTGTTGGCTTCATCGCCAACAGAGGAATTGAAAACCACCAACCCAAATAGAATTGGCCTCCTTTCTCCCCAACCTTTGTAAACTAGCTTCCCCAGTGTTGCGAAGTGAGACCTTCTCCCTCTAAATATGGGTGCTAGTGGGAGGTCTAACATGAATCCCCAAAACCACCAATAACAGTCGCCACATGGCGCGACTCCTCCAGCAAGTGGCATTCATGGATTGCAACTCAACTTGTCGGCACCTGAAGTTCGCATGCCAAGCTCTTCCGCTCACTTGTTCTTGCAATAAAAAGATAAGAACTATGGTTATTCTCTCCTCCAGGAATTTCTCTCCCCAGCTTATTCTCCCCCAGGCTCCCTTTGTCTCCTTTGGCTCTGAATTTGCATCACTTCCCTACTGCCACTCAATGATGAATTGTGACAGGGGCAAAGGTCGACGTCCTGACAAAGGCAGGGGTCGTGGACGTCCCTCCACCGCCTTTAATGAAGCTAATGTTTAAATCACGTTTTATTATGGAATCATTGAATCAATAAGGAGAGAGGTCCTAACCATGGAGGAGGTCAAGACTCGTAGAGGTCGTCTGACTCTTTGGGTCCTCTGGAACCTTCTCACCTGCTAGCTCAAGGAAAGATATCAGGAGAATTTGAAAGCCTCTAGCTGGATTACTAAGCTCTTTGCCCAACAAAGTCACTTCTTATCCTCTCTCAAGTTCTTAGCCAAAGACCTTTGTAATGAATTTCCATCAAATATCTTGTCCCCGTCTTCACCTCCTCCCTTTCCCTCATACTCCCCTCCAGTGGACTCCTCTTCTTTGCATGTCACTAGTGCTCCTATGGCCCCTTCCCTGCCCACCCATGCTCTCGTCCCTATGGTCAACATGCCTCCACCCTCCCCTCCCCACCTCAGTACCTATGGCTCCTTCATCCAGGAGGACTCTGCCAATGTGTAGGACCATGACAACGCTCAAGTTCAGTGTGACTCCAGCATGGCAACTATGCATTCCAATGCGACAAATTCTAATGTTTGTGCTTCAAGACTACTCTTAAGTCAGAACTAATGGTTTGGTTTGGCTTAGTGGAAATCTTCCAACAATGGTCTTTTGGTCTGGTTGGTGAATCTGTGATACACAACCTTGAGGCTCAATGATGTTTGTTGGCACCTCCTTAGTTTTGCTCAATAATTGAAAGTCTTAGAGATGCTAGAAATTTTGCTCACTATTTTGAAAATTATCAGTTTATTTCTAAGACTCCTAAGATATGGTTTCCCCTTCCTAGGGTAGAGCCTTCTAACTCATCTCTGATTTCTTCATACAAAGGAGGAGAATGCACTCATGGATGTAAATGGTAACAGCCCTGGTGAAAATTTCATGTAAAAGTTAATAAATACAAAAATAAGACCAAGGTCAAGGGACACATATTCCAAGCTGAATGGTGGGAAAGACATCCTAGTGGGTGTTCATTTGATTTATTATGGCTAAAGGAAATTGGCAAAGGCAATGGAAAAGGATTTGGAAAGGCAAGAGGCATTAATTGGCATTTTGTTTATGAAATAATGGAAATTAGGAGAAAAGGAAGGTGAAAGGTCACAGGTTGCAAGTGAGGAGGAAAATAATGGAAATTGAAGAAAATAGAGGCCCCATTGATAAAAATGCTTATGAGGATCAATGGGTAGGCTTAGTCAGTGATATGAAAATCACTCTTGAGTGACCTCAATTAAGTTATTAATGAATGAAGGTATTACAGACTCATGTGCTAGTGTGTGTCTATGTTATTTTAGGCAACGGGTCGATTAGATTACAAAATACATAGACACTGGAAAATGGAAAATGGTAAGATAAAAGCGGTAAGAAAATACAAGAACACAACAAATTAATAAGGAGTTCACCTTATCCTCCAGGGCTACGTCTCCAGTCCAGCTTTCAGTGGTGGCCTTCTTTTACTGTGTCTTTAAAGCAAAGATTTACAATGAGGAGCTCAATCTGAGTCTTCTGAAATAGAATTGCTTGGCAGGGTGGTCCTTGGATTCCCCAAGCCACTAGAGTGCACAAACTCTTTTACTTTCCAAGTCTTGACCTCTTTGGTCTTTAATGGGAGGAGCCTAATTTGGTGCTCAATTCCCGACAAATCTTCTCAGGGATTTTCTTGAACCTCTCAACCTTTATGTCTGCTTGATGCTGCCTTATGCTGCAGGTCAGCTCGGCTCTCTGTCTTTCTATTTTTGCTTCACCGTCTCTTCTTTTCTCTGCCTTCACTTTTTTTCTCCTCTCTTCGTCGTGTCTTATGTGTGTTCTGTTCATGGCTTAAAGCCAATCCATCCTGATTGCTTGCTTCCTCTTCTGCCCCTTTGGATCACCTGTTGTTGTTCACTTGAATTTCCCTACCTCTGCGTCACCGCCATCGGCTTACAGGGAGTGGTCACTTGTCCTCTTGTGAACCATGCCATCTCTTCCTCGTCGGTTTGGTTTTTTCAATTACACTGTGGAATGAGTCATCTGCCATCTCAGCGATCAAATCGGACTTCAGAATTCTTTATGTCATGGCTTAATCCCTTGTTAAATCTGGTTCCTCCATCGGACATGATCTCTGCCATCAAATCTGGAGCCTCCAGATCCTACGCCATTCGCTCATTTCGTGCGGTTGACTTGCTCGACCATTAGCACGCGATGAGTGGTGGTTTTCTCTCTCATCCGCTTGCCACGCGTCGGGTGCTGAATGGAATTACTTGTTTTTCTCCAAATCCACTTTACCGCCCAAGGGTGCCCCCGATATACCGCTGGTTTTGGAGTGCGGGTCCCGCCTTTCGCCTTAGCGTTTTCCCCACGGTTTCCCGACTTCCATGTGACCGAGCACTTCGGGGCTCTTTGATTTTTAAGGGGTTTTGCCCAGCGATGCGTGATTAAGAAATGCCCTATATTTCCCGATCTGGGCTTCCCGAGTGCCAGTTTTTCCTCCTATGCAGTCTCCATGGGCCTCGGTCAACGCACTTTATCTGAGGTCCTCATCGTTCCTTGCTGGCTGCAAACTGCCACTATCAGAGGTCTTCCTGATCGCTCTGTGTTCACAAATTCAAAGTCTATCCTGTTTTGATACAGTCATGACATCTTGATTATTTTTCATGGATCCAATTCGGGTCATGGCCTTCCCACTGAAAAAGCTTTTGGACCACCAAAAACTAGTTTTCAAGCATCGACTAAGTGAGGGTACAATTGCCTCACTTTTCCAATCTCTATCCGCTTTGCACTGCTCGGTTTTGACCCTTGAGCCCTACTTTGAGGTACTCAGCATATCCTCTATGCATCATCCTCACCTTCCTGTCCAGAACTGTGTCTTCCTGTAATTCATTAAGATATTCAGGTAGCAAGTCATCAATAGAAGGCAATTGACTCTGCTCTTCAGAATCCTCAATTAGAGAAGGTCCAAACAATCTCAAGCAATCTACATTTACGACTGAGTAGATGTGCATGTAAGATGGTAGATCAAGGCGAAAAGCATTTTCACCAATCTTCTCAAGTATCTTGAAGAGTCCATACCTGATAGGCTTTAGCTTTTTACCTTCACCTTGCATGTTGTCCTTGCTGATATACATCCAGACTTGGTCACCAACTTGGAAACTATGCTCCATCTGATGCTTGTCATGCCTTGCCTTGTATTTGGCTTGGCTCTTTTCCAATTGTTCCTGTACTGCCTGGTGGATCTCTTGGACTTTTTCATTGAACCTAGTTTCCCTATCCACATCACTATGTCCCCCAACTGTGGTATCTTTACCCAAGACAAAGTCCAAAGGATACCTTGGGGTGAAACCAAAACAGGTCTCAAAAGGAGATCTCTGTATAGAAGAATGTTTTGCTCTGTTGTAAGCATGTTGCACATAACACAAATGTTCATCCCAAAGCTTGGGATGTTTGCTGCAATATCCTCTGAGTAACTGGATCATTGTCCTGTTAACTACTTTGGTTTGGCCATTAGTTTGTGGATGTAAATTTGTGCTTTTCTTCAGTTTGGTGTCCATCAGTTCCCACAGACTTGACCAAAACTTCCCCACAAATCGGGTGTCTCGATCAGATACAATGGAAGTGGGTAATTCAAAATGAACCCATACATGTTCAAAAAATAATTTTGCAGTTTGTTCAGTTGTAATATGTTTATTACAAGGTATCAAAATACACATTTTTTTGAATCTATCCACAACAACATATAGATAATCATGACCTTTCCTAGATTTAGGCAGTCCTCCAACACAGTCCATGGAAACACTTTCCCAAGGGTGAGAAGGAACTGGTAATGGAGTGTACAAGCCTAGTTTTCTATTGCTGGGCTTGCTTTTAGCACACATAGTACACCCTCTTACATATCTAGAAACTGTCTCATTCATTTTTTGGCCAATAACAAAATCTTTGCAGCTGTGTAATCGTTTTACTTACCCCAAAGTGACCTGATATTAGAGAAGTGTGTGCTTCTCTAATTATCTTTACTCTTTCAGTTTGTGGAATGCATAACTTCCCACAATGATATAAGAGTCGGTCCTTTATATGATAAGCCAATTCTTCTACTCGTTTTCCTTGACTTAAAGTTGCATATACATCTTTAAAATCTATATCTTGAGCATATTGTTCAATGTAGCTTTCATGTAGCACAAAATTATGCTTAATTATAGTAGATGCATTTATAATCAGTCTAGATAACATGTTTGCAACTTTATTGTGTAAGCCCTTTTTACATCTGATGACTAAATGAAACTGTTGTAGAAAACCCATCCATATGTAGTGTCTTAATTGCTGCAACTTAGTTTGGGAGTGTATATATTGGAGTGGTTGATGATCAGTATGTATTATTGTCTCTTTGCCCATTAAGTAATGTTTCCACTTTTTCACACTCTGGACTAACACATACAATTCTTTATCATATGTAGGATAGTTAACTACTGCAGGATTAAAAGTCTCAGAATGACAACCTATGGGTTTACCGTGTTGTGTCAACACTGCTCCCATGGCATAGTCACTCGCATTTGTTTGGATCTCAAATGGTCTTTGAAGATCGAGAATCGCTAGTACAGGTGTTGTACTAATCTTTTCTTTCAAGGTGTCGAAGGGTTTTTGCTGTTTGCCTCCCCACTGAAACACCTTGTTCAATCTTGTTAAAGCATGTAAGGGAGCTGTAATTAAGGAAAAGTTAGAAATGAACTTCCTCCAATATTGTGCTACTCCTAAGAAGCTTCTAACTTTTGTAGCAGATTTGGGTTTAGGCCAGTTTATAATGACTGCCGCCTTAGAGGGATCTATCTTCAATTCACTACCCCCTACTATATGACCCAAATAATTCAGAGATGGTTTGCCAAATTCACATTTTGAGAGTTTAACAAGAAGTTTTTCTCTTTTCAAAACATCTAGTGTCTGCTTAACATGCTTTAATTGTTCTTCCCACATTTTGCTAAATATCAGAATGTCATCCAGATATACAATAACAAAATCGTCAAGAAAAGGTCTGAGTACATCATTCATTAATCTCATGAAAGTAGCAGGAGCATTATTTAAGCCAAAAGGCATAACCAGCCACTCATACAATCCCTGCTTTGTTTTGAAAGCAGTCTTCCATGCATCTTGTTCTGCAACTCTGACCTGATGATATCCACTATGCAAGTCTAACTTGGAAAAATAAACAACTTCTTTCAATTGATCTAACAGATCATCTATGTGAGGAAGGGGATAACAATTTTTTATTGTTAACTTATTCAGTGCTCAGTAATCAATGGACATTCTCCACGAGCCATCTTTCTTTCTCACCAAAACAATTGGTGACCCACATGGTGATGTGCTAGGCCTAATGAACCCCTTCTCAAGCAACTCTTGCACCTGCTTCTTGATTTCAGCATTCTCTAAAGTAGACAACCTGTATATTTCAATGTTAGACAATGGAGCATCTTGCTACAAAATAATACCATGTACTATTTCCTTTTTTGGTGGCAGACCTTTAGGTTCTTGAAACAAGATATCATACTCTGAAACAACCTTTTCTAAATCAGCTTGTTGTTTAGCATTACAACCCTCAAACATATTGGTTTTATCAGGTTTATTTTCCTTTACAACCATCAGTAAGAATTGTTTACATGAATTTATCATTCTTTTTATCTGCCCTGAGTTTATGAGAGTATAATTATTCTTGAGCTTATGAGCTCTTACAAAGTATTTGATTCCATCTTTAACAAGTAGATACTTGTTCTCAGCTCTATAGAAAATAGCGTTTTTGTCATACAAGTAAGGACTTCCTAAAACAATTCCACATATATCCAAAGGAATTATGTCTAACTCAACCTCATCTACAAATGCTGACCCAAAAGAAAACTTAAGTTTGCATTGTCTAATCACTTGTAGTTGTGCTTTATCATTCAACCATCCTAATGGGTACGGTTTCTTGTGAGGTGTAGTTACTAATCCCAACTTCTTTACAATTGTTTCAGAGATTAAATTTACTTGTGAGGCACTATCAAACAAAGTATTGATTTTTTTATGTTTGGAAATAACCCAAATATGGAAAAGCTCATGCCTTTTCTCTCATTTTCTTCATCAATAGTAGATTGTTTCATCTCCTAAGTCTGACCCCAAATCTTTCTGAATAACTGCAGCAGTCTTCTTCTGCTTGCCCACGAACTTCTTAGGTCTTAGCTCTGGATGTAGAATCCAGCAATGCTCATCATCATGCCCATCCTTTTTATAGTAAGTGTATGAAGCCTTGCTTTTCTGTGCAGTGTTACCCTTCCTTGCTTTCCACTTCTGTTTTCTTTTCTCCTTATTCTTGCTTGCAGTGGGTTGGGATGATCCCCCAACTTCTGGACTCCCATTCTTTCCTCTAGCTTCTAGATGAGTAGCTTGTACATATACCTCATCTATACTAGAGGGATTAAACATAAGGATAGTGTGCCTCATGTAGCTGTATAGACCACCAATGTACTTCAACAGAGTCTCAGGTGAGTCTGATGAGATTCCTAGAATCAATGCTCTCTTTCTAAATTCTTGAGTGTACCCTTGCACACTTTTCCCTTTCAACTGTCAAAGAGTTTGCCAACTCATCATGGCTTGTTGCATGTAGGTCAATGGATAGAACTTCTTTTTGATTGCAGAAACGAATTCACTCCAAACAGAGATAGTCTTACCATGTCTTTTCAAGTCAGCTTGGGTTCTGCCTTCCCGCCAAACCAAGGTAGTGCATCCAAGGGGTAGGCTTGCCAGCTGAATCTTGCTCTTGTCTGAGTTGATATTCTACACTCTGCAATAAACGTCAATTTGTCTAATCCAATTGTCCAACTTTTCTACATTCAAATCTCCATCATATATAGGTAGATCAAATTTAACATCTAGTTTGATCAAAGATGCTTTCTTTTTGTGTTTAAGACTATTAGGAGGTGTGAGAAAGCTTTCTTCTTTCCCTTTTCCTTTTGAGTGGTCATGGAAGTAGGACTCATCTTCTCCTTTGTCTTGTTTAGAACCCGATGAATCTTCATCCTTATGTTTTCTAAAGTCCCTATACATTTCTTCTACCATGGACTTTATGGCTAGGAAACTATATATGAATTGAGGGTCTGACCCCATAGAACCTTCCTTTGACATTGTCTTCCGAGGATAGACTCTCCCAATTTCAGGATTAGTTTTGACCAACTCTCCTTCTCCTAATTTGAGCTTTGATCTAGTTAGCATTCAACAACTAAACCAACACAAGCTTGTCTAACATTAATAGCCTAGAGCCCTGATACCACTTGATCTGAAAATCACTTTTGAGTGACCTCAGTTAAGTTATTAATGAATGAAGGTATTACAAACTCATGTGTTGTTGTGTGTCTATGTTATTTTAGGCAATGGATCGATCAAATTGCAAAATACACAGACACTGGAAAATGGAAAACAGTAAGAGAGACATAGTAAGCAAATACAAGAACACAACAAATTAAAAAGGAGTTCACCCTATCCTCCAGGGCTACGTCTCTGGTCCAGTTTTCAGTGGTGGCCTTCTTTTAATATGTCTTTAAAGCAGATATTTACAATGAGGAGCTCAATTTGAGTCTCCTGAAATAGAATTTCTTGGCAGGGTGGTCCTTGAATTTCCCAAGCCACTAGAGTGCATAGACTCTTTTCCTTTCCAAGTCTTGACCTCTCCGATCTTTAATGGGAGGAGCCCAATGTGGTGCTCAATTCCCAACAGATCCTCTCAGGGATTTGCTTGAACCTCTCAAGCTTTCTGTCTGCTCGATGCTGCCTTATGTTGCAGGTCAGCTCGGCTCTCTGTCTTTCTACTTTTTGCTTCACTGTCTCTTCTTTTCTCTGTCTTCACTTTTTTTTCTCTTCTCTTCATCGTGTCTTCTGTTTGTTCTGTTCATGGCTTAAAGCCAATCCATCTTGATTGCTCGCTTCCTCTTCCACCCCTTCGGATCTCCTGCTACTGTTCGCTTGAAGTTCCCTGCCTCTGCATCATCGCCATCAGCTTACAGGGAGTGGCCACTTGTCCTCTTGCAAACCACACTAGCTCTTCCTCGTCGGTTTGGTTTTTTCAGTTACACTATGGAATGAGTCATCCTCCATCTCAGCAATCAAATCAGACATTAGCATTCTTTATGTCGCGGCTTAATCCCCTATTAAATCTGGTTCCTCCATCCGGCATGATCCCCGCCATCAGATCTGGAGCCTCCAGATCCTACGCCATTCGCTCATTTCATGCAGTTGACTTGCTCGACTATTAGCACCCGATAACCGGTGGTTTTCTCTCTCATCCGCTTGCCATGCGTTGAACGCTAAATGGAATCACTCGTTTTTCTCCAAATCCACTTACCGACCAAGGGTGCCCCCAATATACCGCTGGTTTTGGAGCGTGGGTCCCGCCTTTCGCCTTATTGTTTTCCCCACTGTTTCCTGGCTTCCATGCGACCGAGCGCTTCGGGGCTCTTTCCTTTTCAAGGGGTTTTTCCAAGCGCTAATCGCGCATCAGAAATGCCATCTGTTTCTCGATCCGGGCTTCCCGAGTGCCAGTTTTGCCTCCATGCAGTCTACATGCGCCTCGGTCGTCGCGCTTTGACCGATGTCCTCGTCATTCCTTGCTGGCTACAAACTGCCACCGTCAGAGGTCTTCCTAATCGCTCTATGTTCACAAGTTCGAATTCTATCCTATTTTGATATAGTCATGGCATCTTGATTATTTTTCATGGATCCAATTCAGATCAGTCAGTGTAAGTTTTTTGTTAGTTTAGATTTGGAGCTCTCATTCTATTCTCTCTCTCTCATACTCCTGGACACTTGGAGTTTTCTTGGAGCACTCTTAGAGAGTGTGGCATACTTGGATGCTTGGAGAAAGAAGGAAAAGGAAGAGTAGGAAAGAGAAAGAGGACATCAAGATCAACAACTACAAGGGTTTTACTTGCATGTACCGAGTTGCATCTATGTTTTCCTCACTAGTTTTGGCATGCATAGAATATGCATGTGGTTTATTGGTCATGATCTATCATTGGCATGGAGGATTGCCTAGATTGACAATAGATTTTCCTAGCCTTGCCATTTCTGGGATAGCCATGGTTTTGTGGGTTCATTTCTTTGTTTTTCTTGTTGGTTCTCATGTTTCCTTTAGCTTGGGTTGAGTTACTAGTTCCTGGAAGCCTTGGTTGGACAAATGCTCTGGAAGACCTATAACAACTTGAGTTGAGTTACTAATCCTAGAAGCTTTGGTTGGACAAATGCTCTGGAAGCCCTTGGTGGGTTGAGTTATTAGTCCTGGAAGCCCAGGTTGGACAGATGCTTTGGAATCCCGAGGACAATGGTGGGTTGAGTTACTAGCCCTGGAAACCTTGGTTGGAACAAATGCTTTGGAGCCCTGGAAGGCTTGGGTAGAGACCAATCGGGTGATGGTTTGTGATGTTTGATCGTGAGGTGGAACCATTGTTTTATGGGTTGAGGTGTTTTGGCCTCTGGAAGCCCTCGTTCAGTTTTGATGGATTGTTCCATGAGATCCCACATTCATGCTTGGAATATGCCATGGGGGTGATTGGCTAAAGAGAGATTTGGCTCAGTGATGTCTATGGTCGAGTGGTATGTGGAAGTCCCATACTTGGTTGCATTTTGCTTGTGGTAATAAAATCTCTTTCCTATGGTATTGATGGGTAAAGGTAGGGGTCTTGGATGTCCCTCCTCCACCTTTGAAGAAACTAATGTTTAAATCATGTATGATTATGGAATCCTTGAATCAATCAGGAGAGAAGTCCTCGCCATGGAGGAGATCGAGACCTGTAGAGGTCATCTGACTCTCTTGGTCCTCTGGAACCTTCTCACCCGCCATCTCAAGGAAAGAGATCAGGAGAAGTTGAAAGCTTCTGGCTGGATTGTTGAGCTCTTTTCCCAACAAATTCACTCCTTATCCTCCCTCAAGTTCTTAGCTAGAGACATCTGCATTGAATTTCAACCAAATATCTTGTCCCCATCTTCACCTGCTCCCTCTCCCTCATACTCCCCTCTAGTGGACTCCTCTTTTCTACCTGTCGCTAGTGCTCCTACAGCCCCTTCCCTGCCTGCCCACGCTCTCATCCCTCCTATGGTAATTGTGTCTCCCCCCTCCCATCCCCACCCCAGTACCTATGGCTCCTTCATCCTTAAGGAACTCCCAATAGACTCTAACAATGTGCAGCCCCACGGCAATGGTTAGGTTCAATGTGACTCCAACATGACAACTATGCAATTCCAATGCGACAAATTCTAACGTTTATGCTTTAAGACTACTCTTAGGTAGGAAATTATTGGTCTAGTTTAGCTTAGTGGCAATCTTCCAACAATGGTCTTTTGGTCTGGTTGGTGAATTTATGACACAAAGCCTTAAGGCTCAATGATATTTTTTGGCACCTCCTTAGTTTTGATCAATAATTGAAAGTCCTAGAGATGCTAGGACTTTTGCTCACTATTTTGAAAATTATCAGTTTATTTCTAAGAATCCTAAGCTCTAGTTTCCCCTTCCTAGGGTAGAGCCTTCTAGCTGATCTTTGATTTCTTCATACAAAGCAGGAGAATGCGCTCATGGATGTAAAATGTAATAGCCCCGGTGAAAATTCTGTTGATCTAGATTTCCATTGATGTCAATATGGAAATATTCTAGATACTAAATGATGATATGAAGCCAAGGAGAAGCAGAGTAGATCCGTGAAGAAACAAGAGTAAGAAGCCAAGGAGCAAAGCCATCAGGAAGCCATTGGAAAGACATTGGAAGCCATTGGAAGTCAAGAATAGGAGCAGTCAAAGAAGAGCTATCATAAGAGGTCATTGGAAGCCACGAGAAGCAAAGAGGAACACATCGATGGAGGTGCATAAACAGTGTTAACGGACGAGTTAACAGTAATATTGCATGAAATATTGGAGAAATATCAGAGGAGTTAACATATCGGAGGAGTATTACAGAGTATCAGAGGAGTTAACGTATCAAAAGAGAGGGGGTAGGAAAGTATGGATTCTGTTGACACCTAATCCTCAGTGATTGGGGGAATTGAATGTGAACAATCATCAAGAAGATGAACTGAACGATCACATTCATGTATATAATAGATAGCTGGATAATTGAATAAATGAATCAGTTTTCTGGAGTTACTCCTGGCCTGACATGGTATCCGAGCACAGGTCCCAGGTTCTTTTTTTAACCTTGCCTTGTAACTCCTCTGTCCACTGCCTGTCTTCTGCTCCTCTGTCCACTGTCTGCCTTCTGCTCCTCTGTCCACTGCCTGAGAAACGTTGTCTGACAGGTATGAGAAACGCTGTCTGAAAGGTATGAGAAACGTTGTATCAGAGCTCTCGACCTCGAGAGTGATAGTCTTGCCGGTTAGGGTCTTAACAAAGATTTGCAGTCGGGATAAAGTTAACAAGGAAGACCTGTAAAGCTCTGAAAATATCGCCGGTTATCGCACTAGTAGTAGAACGCAAGCGAAAATATGGTATCAAACGTTGTTTGACATGGTATGATATTTTAAACGTTGTTTGACAATGATATATTGTTGGTAATGATATATGGTGATATATTGAAACGTTGGAGGCCCAAACGTTGTTTGAACAATGACATTTACGCTGGTAATATATGGTGATATATTGAAACGTTGTTTGATATATGGTTTGATATTTGAAACGTTGTCTGTTTTGAAGCTGCCCGGTATATGCCATACGTTGTTTGACATGGTAGCGGACTATTGTTGCTGATATTTTAATGTTGTTTGACATGGTAAAGAAACGCTATTTGAAACGTTGTCTGTCTGATATGTATTGAGCCGGATATGTCACCATATTTGAAACACTGCCCGGTATATGCCATACACTTCTTTTATTTAAAACGCTGGAATTTTGAGTTGAACTGCGTATTGAACCTTTTTGAATTGATATATATTGAGGTGATATATGTGCGGTTTTTGGATGATATTTGAAAACGATTCAATAGTGTGAATAGTGTAATGGTATTGAACAACGTGTGAACAGTGTAATGGTATTGAACAGCGTGTGAGCAGTGTAATGGTATTGAACAGCATAAGAGAAGGTGCAGAAGAAATCTGAATAATTCACATTCTATATAAATCCAAATGCTGTATTGAATGGGGCATGCGTAGTTTTTTCATGTAAAATCATTTGAATGGTAATGTTACCCTACTGCATTGTGAAGTTAAAGCACTAAAATGATATGTAATACATTGAAGTGATATGTATATAAAATTTCAATGAAATGCTGATGTTTTTATCAAACATTGGTGGTATTTGAAGAAACATAGTGCATAAAGTATTTTTTCTATCAGCAGAAGTACTTTTTCTATCAGCAAAAGTAATTTTTTACAGAATGCATTCAATCATCTCTATGATAGGAATAGTTCTCACTGGCAAGGAGAACTATCCTGACTGGTCCCGGATGGTACAACACACCCTCATCTTCAATGAGTTGTGGAAAGGAGTGTGTGTCGGAGAAGGAGACAGTGACCCAGAAAATCCTACATCAGACAAAGAGCTCACCATCTGGGAAAACAGGAACAACAAAGCGTATGCATTAATCGCAGCATCTGTAAATAAGGAGGCGAGTCGCCACATTTCATCATATTCAACTGCCTTTGAAGCTTTACAAAAGTGAAAGAACTCTATGACTCACATTATGCACTTGAAGTTGTTCAACTCATGATT
The DNA here is from genome assembly GCA_000404065.3 of Pinus taeda. Classification (NCBI taxonomy): domain Eukaryota; kingdom Viridiplantae; phylum Streptophyta; class Pinopsida; order Pinales; family Pinaceae; genus Pinus; species Pinus taeda. The sequence continues at coordinate 38,333 of APFE030435568.1, read as the reverse complement.
AAACTCTTCACTCTTGAACTGCAAATAATGATCCTCTTGCTCTTGCATCTGAAGTAAAGTCTATAATGCATGATATCAAATCCACTAAGGTTGAATTGGATATTCCTCTTATTGCTTTTCTTAAGGCACTTTATCCTACTTACTCCAATTATCTTGAGTCATTGCAAGCAAACGAAAATATTAAAGATATAACCTTTGACTCTCTTGTGAAAAAGTTTGCTGAAAGATAGAAAGATTTTGGAAAGAAGACAACCCCTGAATTTTCTGAAGAGACTGTGTGCCTTGCTCATAAAGAAAAGCATCCTGCTCAAGATTCTACAAGAGGAAGAGGTGGACGAAGAGGAAGAGGAAGATATTTCAGAGGCAGGGGGGCAGACATTCTCAAGGAGAAAAGGCAGATTTACACTGTATTTGTTGCAAAAGAAATGGATCACATGATGCATCCACATGCAAGCTACCATGGGACAAAATTGAGCAAAGAAGAAACCAACAAAAAGGAAAAACTGATGATACAGACAAAGGTAAAGCACTTGAATCTGCTCATTATGTTGAGGCACAATGTAACATTGGAGTAAATGAAGATTTGTTTAATGCTTCACTTGCTTCTTGGAAAAATGATTGGTTGCTTGATTCAGGAGCAACCTGTCACATGAATCACAGAAAATATTTTTTTGAAGATTTTACTGACAATGTTGATGGAGCAGTATACTTTGTACATCAGTCAAAAATCAAGCCATCAGGGCTTGGCACAATCAAGCTTAAATTGCCTGATCTTCCAGACTTTCTTTCTGGAGCATGTTTTATATCTCCCACAGCTCAAGAGAAACTTGTTGCCTTGGTCCACATCTGCCAGCAAGGTCACTCCATTCATATGTTTGATGGCAAGCTTGAGGTAAGAAAAGCATCTGACCACTCACTTGTCATGAGGGGAATAGAAGAAGAAAGGCTTTTCAAACTGC
>APFE030435568.1:0-35343 GCA_000404065.3 Pinus taeda | reverse complement strand
ATAAATATATCATGACATTTATTGATGACTACACCAGAATGTGTTGGTTTATTTATTGAAGAACAAATCTGATGCTTTCCTAACATTCAAGAATTTTCATAAATGGATTGAAAATGATGCACAATCTCATATTGGGTCTATTCGCACTGATAATGGAAAAGAATATACATAAAATGAATTTGAACAATATCTTCGCCAACATGGGATTAAACATCAAACAACTGTGCCTTATAATCCCCAACAGAATGGTGTAGCTGAAAGAATGAATAGAACAACCTTTAATATGGTACGATCCATGTTTTTTTAAAAAATGTAAAGATAATGTTTTGGGCTGATGCTGTTCTATGTGATGCATATATAAAGAATAGATGTCCATCTAGTGCTATAAGAAACAAGACTCCTTATGAATTGTGGTATGGACATGTTCCTTCGGTAAAACATCTCAGGATTTTTGGTTCCACCTATTATGCTTTGATACCACTTGTTGGGATCACGATTGCCGTTACAGCAAAACCCGCGAGCCGGGTGTGATTCGAACTCGAGAACTTTGGCTCTGATACCAAAGGTACATAGAAACAAACTTGGTGTTAGAAGTCGTAAGTGTATTTTCTTGGGGTATTCAAATACCTCCAAAGCATACCGCCTCTATGATGAAGAAAATAAAAAGTTTGTTATATCTAGAGATGTAATTTTTCTTGTAGCTGAAGTCCCGCACTCAATCCTAGCCGTCAATCTCATAAGTCAACCCTTAGATCACGATCAACTGCGGGGGTTAAGGCTGGTTTTTAATCCTTGTGCCAGTCGAAGTCCCACAAACTGACGATTGAGATAACACTGTGGACCCGCTGCACCATTATAATACATCTTAAAATTAACATCGCATCGCAAGTATTGAAGCTGTTGTTACACTAAAATCCCCGATTGCGATATAATACACGGAACTGAATAGTTTATGGTAACAACCCAATTTCAATATTGCATCCGCCCATTAGAACTTTCATATCGCAATTCATAAATGAATGTCACATTAATAACTGTGATTGTGATATTATTGTGGACCCACTACACCATTATAACATGATTTAATAGTATATCACATCCACATTGGAAGTTATGTATCACAAAGGAATGCCACTTGAAAACTGTGATTGCGATAGCATTACAGGCCCGCTACACCATTATAACATGGCTTCACTAAATATCACATCCGTTGAATCACAAAGTTCAAAAGGGTTGACACCACTGGACTGCCGATTGTGATAAGTCTTGTGAACCCGACTGCCGATTGCGATATAAGTTGCGGACCTGATTAAGTTATCAAAAGAATCTTACTGGAATATCGCATCCGTCAGAAATAGGGGCATTGACAATGTTATATCATGAAGCCAAAGGGTTTCGGTTGCGGGAGTTTCCGAAAGTTGCGATTGCGAATTGAGGTAGTGATGTGGCATGTGGGACCTCCCTGTGGGTATAGCCTCTCTTATGAAATCCTCCGTAAATAATGAGTCTATTGTATGAATATTAAAAAGGGCCTTCTGATATAATTTTAATATGCAACACCATTGTAATTTGGCCTCTCTTCCAAATGAACGTGTCTTTTGAGTATTGGTGAACTCAAAGAGACAGAGGAAGCCGAAAGGTCGAGAGAGCGCAGAGGAATCTGAAGATCAAGCGAGCAAAGAAGGAAGCCAAAGGTCAGGCGTATCAGGCATCTATAATAGAGAACAAGAAAAGCTTACTGTGGGCAAACTGTAAGAAATAGAGGAAGCCGAAGGTCTGGCAGACGTGGAAGAAGCAGGAGGACAGAAGTAAGTCATAGGTCCAGGAGGGTTAGGAGGAGAGAATTGCTACCAAACATATCCAGACAATATATAGTAGAGGATTGGAGCCCTTAGGGTTGGTGCCTCAGAATTGGAAGGATTGGTGTCCTGGGAGTTGGTGCTCCTAAATCCAAGGTTGGTGCCTTGACAAGATAGGGTTGGTGCTCTGGAGGTTGGAGCCTCACAAAAAGTCCAAGTTGGTGCTTGGCAATTGGTTGAAGCCCTATATACATTGTACTTGATTTATTGCAAAGATTATATTAATAAAATCATTCATTCGTGTTATTCATTTATGTGTTCTAAATATAAATGATTTAACTGATAAAATAAACATTTGAAAAGAAATACTGATTCAACCACCCCCCCCCCCCCCCCAAGTATTTCCAACAATTGGTATCAGAGCCAGCTTCTTCATATCAGCCTAACAGCTAGAAGAAGGATTCTTAGTCATAATGAGAAATCAAGAAGTGTCAGGAAGACCTCCTCTATTCGATGGCACAAATTTTGGTTTTTGGAAAAAAAGAATGTCCTACTACTTTATGTCCCTTGGACCTAAAGTTTGGCATTTAGTTTTAAATGAGTACAGAACTCCTTCCATTCTTCCAACAGATCAAGATGAAAGGAAATCTTACAAGGCAAATGCAAAATCCTTAAACTCCATCACTAGTGGAATCATTGATTCTGAATTTACAAAAGTCATGAATTGTAACTCGACCAAATAAGTATGGGATAAGCTAATTAGCTTATACGATGGGGACTCCAAAGTTAAGAAGGCAAAGCTTCAAATTCATAGAAGGAAATTTGAAAGTTTGAAAATGGATGATGAAGAAGATATTGCATCATACTTTCTCCGAGTAGCTAAAGTGGTCAACTCTCTTAAAGGATTGGAAGAAAACATTGAAGAAAGCATTGTTGTTCAAAAGGTCTTAAGATCTCTCCCAGACAGATTTGCCTCCAAAGTAAGTGCTATAGAAGAAATGAAGGATCTAGATACTCTCAATATGGATGAACTTCATGGAGTCCTCATTGCCTATGAGATGAGAAAAGGATGCCCAAGTTCCAAAGATGCAGCATTCAAGGCCTCAAAATCAAAAAAGGGGAAGTAATGGAATACCAGAAGTGATGACTCCGATGTTGAATCCAAATCGGGGCAATTTGTACGAGGACTAAAGAAAGGATCTAAGCTAAAAGGTAAGTACCCTCTTATTTGTTTAAAATGTAGAAAAATAGGTCATTATGCTACAAAATATCCTTTCAAGCATGATAGTGATGGTGAGGAAAATTCTAAAAGGATGGTATACAAAAAGAAAGGGCTCAATAAGAAGAATTTCTTCTCTAAGCAAGATGAGTCTGATGAAGATGAATTTGTAGTCATCAAAAAGAAATCAACTAATCAATTCCCTCACTACAAAGGAGGTAATGATGAATGAGATGAAGAAAATGACCATGCTAGAAGCTAAGAAGTATTATTCATGGCATTCACAAATGATGATGATTCAGGTCTAGAAGGAAATGTAGATGAATTGTTAATGAGTGCCAGTGAAGAAAATGAGAAATTATGAAATAAAATCATCTCTCTCAAGGTAGAAAATTAGGAAACAAAAAGAAGGGAAGACCTCTTGAAAAATAAACTAAAAGAAAAAGAAGAAATTTTTGAAGAACGTGAAGCCGAAATAGTATCTTTGAGGAAGGAATTAGAGCAAGTCAAAAAGGGTTGGGAAAGCTTTCAAATACTTGACATTATTCTAAATAATCAAAAACCTCATCATGACAAATATGGGATAAGTTTTAAAGAAGAATCATCAAGTACTAAGAATAATGTGAAAAGCTATGCCGACGTACTTTCCAACAACCCAAAAGAAGACAGACTATTTCATCAAAGGCCCATCTCAAATCCAAAGAATGAAGAGAAAGTAACTCCAAGGAAGAATGTTGATTCAAATCATGGCTATTACAACAAGTACAAAACTATCTTTTTTGGGCATTGTTTTTATTGTAAAAATTTTGGTCATCAAGTTAGACATTGCATGGCCCATAAGAATGAAACACCAAAATTGAAGGATCAAACAAACAAACCAGATGATCCCAAGGGGCAAGGACAAATCAAGACCTACAACTCTTTTGATCCCTTGGCCAAATTTGATCTGATTTGCTCATTAGGTAATGATAATGGACACAATGAACAAAATTGCCCCCTCAAAAGAAGAAAAGAAAAAAATGAGAATCCCAACATGGATAAATGTGGCTTAGCTCTATGTGCACACAGTGATGAAAATCATTGGTTTGTTGATAGTGGGTGCTCTAGACATATGATAGGGGACAAAAGAAAGTTTGTCTCATTGAACAAAAAGGAAGGAAATGTATTCTTTGGAAGTGGATCTACCAAAATTGCTGGAAAAGGAATTGTTACCCTTATTAATGGAAAAGGAAAGGCTCAAAATGCTTTGCTAGTAAACAGGCTCAAGCACAATCTCCTGAGTGTTAGCCAAATCTATGATCAAGGACATAATGTTGTCTTTAGAACTAAAGATTGTGAAATAAGAAACTCTTCCTCGGGGGAACTTGTGGCGAAAGGGGTTAGAACTCCAGATAACATCTACATTCTGAACAAAATTCAAGAAGATAAATGTTACTTAAGTCAAACAGATGAAAATTGGTTGTGGCACAAGCGACTTGGACATGCAAGCTTCGATAACTTGATCAATATCAACAAGATTAATGCAGTACGAGACATCCCAAAGTTATTCAAGCCAAATCAAGGAGTATGTGGTCCATGTAAACATGGAAATCAAAATAGAACTAGCCACAAGACCAAGAATTTTTCTACATCAAAGCCTTTGGAGATCATCCATGCTGATTTATGTGGACCAACCAGAACTCCGGCACTCCAAGGAGAAAGGTACTTTGCTTTATTTTTTTATGACTATACTAGAATGATATGGGTATATTTCATAAAATATAAATCCAAAGCATTTGAGTGTTTTAAGAATCTTAAAGCTCTTGTAGAAAATGAAAAGGATTGTAAGATTAAATGTCTTAGAACAGATAGAGGGGGAGAATTCACATCAAAAGAATTTGATGATTTATGTAAAGTACATGGAATCGAAAGAGAACTCTCTGCTACCAGAACACCCAAGCAAAATGGCATAGTTGAAAGAAGAAACCGAATAGTTCAAGAAATGGCAAGAACAATGTTAATAGCAGCTGACTTGCATCCAAAATTTTGGAGAGAAGTAGTTGTGACAGTTGTTTATACCTTGAATCGAACTCAACTAAGACCAAATAAAGAGAAGACTCCTTATGAATTATGGAAAGGAAGACCTACTTCAGTAAAATACTTCAAGATTTTTGGAAGCAAGTGCTTCATAGAAATCAATGATGGCTCACCAGGAAAATTTGATTCTCGAGTTGATGAAGGGATATTCCTTGGATAATCTATAAGGAGCAAAGCCTACAAGTGCTACAATAATCAACTACAGAAAATAGTGGAAAGCATTGATGTGAAGATTGATGAAGACCTTCCAGAAAAAGAAATTGAAGAACATGAAGTTGACCCTCTCATTCATGAAGAACCTGAAAAAGAAGAAAAAGATCAAGGAAAACACAAGGAAAAAGAACCATCTCGAACCCCTTCTAGGATGAAGTTTCTCCAAAAATATGACCCAGAAGAGCAGATTATTGGCAATATAGATGAATGGATGCAAACCTGAAGAAGGATGACAAGTACACCAAAGAAAAATGATGTTGCTCTTCTATCCATGATAGAACCAGAAACATTTACTCAAGCAAGTAAGGATCCTCATTGGGTAAAAGCCATGGAAGAAGAAATGTCCCAAATCGAGAAGAATGAGACATGGGAGCTGGTGCCTCATCCAAAGGATAAGAATATAATTGGAACCAAGTGGGTGTTCAAAAACAAAATGAATGAAGATGGACAAATCATCAAAAATAAGGCAAGGCTTGTTTGTAAAGGTTATTCACAAATTGAAGGAATTGACTTTGAAGGAACCTTTGCACCAGTAGCTCATGTGGAAGCTATAAGGATGTTCTTGGCATTTTCTTGCTCAAAAGGATTTAAAATCTATCAAATGAACGTAAAATCAACATTTCTGAATGGGGAACTCAAGGAAGAAGTCTACATGGAGCAACTGGGAGGGTTTAATCTAGCAAAAGGAAAGGACTTTGTGTGTAAGTTGAAAAAGGCATTATATGGGTTGAAACAAGCTCCTAGAGCTTGGTATGCAAGATTGGATCACTGTCTACAACAACAAGGCTTCAAGAAAGGGGTGGCAGGAAGTAATCTCTACATAAAGATGGATGAGGATAAGTTACTAGACACACTTGTCTATGTTGATGATTTGATTTTTGCTAGTAATAATGATGAGATGAGCCATGAGTTTGCTCAAAATATGTCAAAAGAGTTCGATATGTTGATGAATGGAGAGTTATCTTACTTCCTTGGACTACAAGTATCTCAAACCACGGCAGGCATGTTCATATCTCAAGCCAAATATCTTAAAGACATGCTTAAAAGATATGGAATGGAAGACTGTGCACCCATGAGCACACCTATGACCACAGATTGCAAATTAAGCAAAGATGATGACTCTCCTTCGATAGATGTAACTCGTTACAGGTCAACAATTGGAGCCCTTCTACTCTTAACTGCTACGAGACCCGACATTATGCAAGCAGCAGGAATGGTGGGAAGATTTCAATCAGCTCCTAAACAATCCCATTTGTTGGCTGTAAAAAGAATTCTGAGATACTTAAAAGGAACTCCTGATTTCGGTCTTTGGTACCCTAAAAGCTCAACTCTTATTGTGACTGCATACACTGATGCTGATTGGGCCAAAAGTGTCAATGATAAAAAAAAAAAGTACTAGCGGAAATTCATTCTTCTGAGGAGACCATCTAGTATCTTGGCTCAGCAAAAAACAATCATCCATATCACTATCTACAGCTGAAGCCGAGTATATAGCTGCCACAGATTGTTGTACTCAAATATTATGGATGAATGAAGCTTTGAAAGATGTCAACATAGGTACAAATCAACCAATCACCATCTATTGTGATAACATAGGTGCTATCAGCCTCAGCAAAAATCCAGTGATGCACTCAAAGAGCAAACATATATCAATCAAGTATCATTTCCTTCATGAACAAGTAGCTGAACAAAGCATCATCTTGGAATATATCAATACTAAGGAGCAGATAGCTGATATTTTCACAAAACCTTTTCCTCAAGAAGAATTTGAACATCTTTGTCAAAAGATGGGGGTTATTTCTTTAGCATCACATTAAGTTGATTCATAAAGATGTTGCATGACAGGGGGAGAAGTTCGACAGGGAGAGTCCTTGTGCACTCCTTTGCCATTGATGTTAAAGGGGGAGAGAAGAAGAATATTGCCATCAATAACAAAGGGGGAGATTGTTGATCTAGATTTTCATTAATGTCAATATGGCAATATTCTAGATACTAAATGATGATATGAAGCCAAGGAGAAGCAGAGCAAATCCATGAAGAAATAGAAGCAAGAAGCCATGGAGAAAAGCCATCAGGGAAGCCATTGGAAAGACATTGGAAGCCATTGGAAGTCAAGAACAGGAGCAGTCAAAGAAGAGCTATCAAAAGAGGTCATTGGAAGCCATGAGAAGCAAAGAGAAAAAGATCGACGTAGGTGCATAAACAGTGTTAACGGAGGAGTTAACAGTAATTTCGCATGAAATACCGGAGAAACATCAGAGGAGTTAACATATCGGAGGAGTATTGCAGAGTACCAGAGGAGTTAACATATTGGAAGAGCGGGGGTAGGAAAGTACAAACTCAAGTCCAGCACTCAATCCTAGTTGTCGATCTCATAAGTCAACACTTAGATCACGGTCAACTGTGAGGGTTAAGGCCGGTTTTTAATCCTTGTGTCAGTCGAAGTCCCACAAACCGTCGATTGAGATAACACTATGGACCTGTGGCGCCATTATAATACATCTTAAATTAATATCGCATCGCAAGTATTGAAGTTGTTGTTACATTGAAATCCCCGATTGCGATATAATACATAGAACTGAATAGTTTATGGTAACATCCCAATGCAATATTGCATCCGCCCATTGGGACTTTCATATCACAATTCATAAATGGATGTCACATTAATAACTGTGATTGTGATATTACTGTGGACCCACTACACCATTATAACATGATTTCATAGTATATCGCATCCGCATTGGAAGTTATGTATCACAATGCCACTTGAAAACTGCGATTGCGATAGAATTACGAACCCACTACACCATTATAACATGGCTTAACTAAATATCGCATCCATTGGATTGCAAAGTTCAAATAGGTTGACACTGCCGGACTGCCAATTGCGATAAGTCTTGTGAACCCGACTGTGGATTGCAATATAAGTTGTGGACCTGATTGAGTTATCAAAGAAAGCTTATTGGAATATCGCATTTGTCAGAAATAGGGGCATCAACAATGTTATATCGTGAAGCCAAAGGGTTGCAGTTGTGGGAGTTTCCAAATGTTGCGATTGCGAATTGAGGTAGTGATGTGGCATGTGGGACCTCCCTGTGGGTATAGCCTCTCTTATGAAATCCTTCGTAAATAATGAGTCTATTGTATGAATATTAAAAAGGGCCTCTCTGATATAATTTTAACATGCAACACTATTGTAATTTAGCCTCTCTTCCAAATGACCATGTCTTTTGAGTATTGGTGAAGTCAAAGAGACAGAGGAAGCCGAAAGGTCGAGCGAGCACAGAGGAAGCCAAAAGGTTGAGCAAGCACAGAGGAAGCCAAAGATCAAGCGAGCGAAGAAGGAAGCCAAAGGTCAACCGTATCAGGCATCTAATAGAGAACAAGGAAAGTTTACTGCAGGTGAACAGTAAGAAATAGAGGAAACCGAAAGTCTGGCAGACGTGGAAGAAGCAAGAGGAAAGAAGTAAGTCATAGGTCCAGCAGGGCTGGGAGCAGAGAATTACTACCAAACATATCTAGACAATATATAGTAGAGGGTTGGAGCCCTTGGGGTTGGTGCCTCAGAATTAGAAGGATTAGTGTCCTGGGAGTTGGTGCTCCTAAATCCAAGGTTGGTGCCTTGACAAGACAAGGTTAGTGCTTTGGAGGTTGGAGCCTCACAAAAAGTCCAAGTTGGTGCTTGGAAACTGGTTGAAGCCCTATATACATTGTACTTGATTTATTGCAAAGATTATATTAATCAAAGCATTCATTCTTGTTATTCATTTATGTGCTCTAGATATAAATGATTTAACTGATAAAAATAATAATTGAAAAGAAACACTGATTCACACCCCCCCCCCCCCCCTCTCAGTATTTCCAACAAATTCCATGTAAAAAATAATAAATACAAAAATAAGACCAAGGTCAGGGGACACGTATTCCAAGTTGAGTGGTGGGAAAGACATCTTAGTGGGTGTTCATTTAAGTTATTATGGCTAAAGAAAATTGGCAAAGGCAATGGAAAAATCTTTGGAAAGACAAGAGGCATTAATTGGCATTTTATTTACGAAATAATGGAAATTAGGAGAAAAGGAAGGTGAAAGGTCACAGGTTGCATGTGAGGAGGAAAATAACAAAAATTGAAGAAAATAGAGGCCTCATTGATAAAAAGGCTTATGAGGATCAGTGGGTAGGCTTAGTCAATGTAAGATTTTTGTTAGTTTAGCTTTGAAGCTCTCATTCTATTCTCTCTCTTTCATACTCTTGGACACTTGGAGTTTTCTTGGAGCACCCTTGGAGAGTGTGGCATACTTGGATGCTTGGAGCAAGAAGGCAAACGAAGAGTAGGAAAGTGAAAGAGGACATCAAGATTAGTAGCTACAATGGTTTTTGCTTGCATGTACCGAGTTACATCTATGTTTTCCTCACTAGTTTTGGCATGCATGACATATGCATGTGGTTTATTGGTCATGATTTGTCATTGGCATGGAGGATTGCCTAGATTGACAATGGATTTTCTAGCCTTTCCATTTCTGGGATAGCCATGGTGTTGTGGGTTGATTTTCTTTTTCTTGCTGGTTCTCATGTTTCCTTTAGCTTGGGCTGAGTTACTAGTTCCTGGAATCCTTGGTTGGAAAAAATGCTTTGGAATCCCTGTAACAACTTGGGTTGAGTTACTAGTCCTCGAAGCCTTGGTTGGACAAATGATCTGGAAGCCCTTGGTGGGTTGAGTTATTAGTACTGGAAGCCCTGGTTAGACAAACACTTTGGAAGCCCAATGTCAACTTTGGGTTGAGTTACTAGTCCCGAAAGCCTTGGTTGGAACAATGCTTTGGAGCCCTGAAAGGCTTGGGTAGAGACCAATCGGGTGATGGTTTGTGATGTTTGATCATGAGGTGGAATCATTGTTTTATGGGTTGAGGTGGTTTGGCCTCTGGAAGCCTTGGTTCAGTTTTTATGGATTTTTCCATGAGATCCCACATTCATGCTTGGAATATTGCATGGGGGTGATTAGCTAAAGAGAGATTTGGCTTAGCCATGTCTATGGTTGGGCGGTATGTGGAAGTCCCATACTTGGTTGCATTTTGCTTGTGGTAATAAAAGATATTTCCTATGGTATTGATGGGTAAATATGATTATTGTTATGTGGCTTATATGGATGTTCTATGCTTATCATCTCTGATGTTTATATGATGGTCATGAAAGAGTTTTATGACTGTCATGATTTTTGGCTCATATCATGTTTTTACTTATGAATAAATGAATAGTGTATCTATGGCCTAATAGATGAAATTGCAGCTAATGTTTTGAGGCATCAATACTTCTTAGCCATTTTTAGATAAGTATGAGACCCCTATTCTCAGTTATGTTGTTAAGACCTGTAGCTTTCATATTTGTGATATGTTTGACGAAATGCCTGTCGTGGCTAGTAGGGGTCCAGTATAGTCCTTGTTGATGTTTTTGTAAATGTATCATTGTTTTGTTGTGTAAATTCATCTATGAAGTTGTCATTGAGTTTTAGGCAGTGACATGTGCTCTAGGCCTGAAAAAAGTGGCACAAATCACAGAGTCACAGGCACAACACTGGGGAAAAAAGTCCCTAGAAGCTCCCTTTCCCTTACTATGGAAGCTTCTGGATCCTCCCAGATGCACCCTTTTCCATATCAAGGGAGCGTCCTGGGGCTTGATGCATTAAAGCTTTAGTTGGTCTCAAGGATTGGTTACCTGAGTGGTTGGAATAGCTCCTAGGAGTTCTGTTGTTGATGTGGAAGGTCTATGTGGTGTGTTTCTGTCGATTCCACTTCCTTAAGGTGACTTAGGAGGATGAATCCCATTATAGTGGCCTCTTGCCACATATTTACCCCGGTTGGTGGGTTACTTGGGTATATGTGGGATGAGGGTGTTACATAAACTATGTATATTTGTTTCTTGTTAATATAATGTAAATATGTTTGCTTACAAATAATAATAATAAATAAATAAAAAAATATCGCTAATAAATGTATACGCATTGATTTTATTTAAAAAAATAAATAAATAACTTGTGAGGTTTTGTATTGACTATTTTGTTAAGGCAATGCATGCTAAAAAATTCATTGGTACAAATCCCTCGTGGGTGTTTATCCCCAAAAAAATAAAATAAAAAGTTAAATATATGTATATTATAAAACAATAAGAAATAAAATATATTACTAGAAAATATGAATGGTCACCCATCATGGGAATAATCAAAGATGGCTCCAAAAACTACTTTGTATTCTTAATAATTAGTTGCACAATCACTACAAGAATATTAAGCAATTTCTATCGTAGTTGCATAATAAAAGATCAATTCAAAAGTGTCAAACAATTATTATTATGATGTTTCAAAATTTAGGTCATGAAAGTGTAAATAAAAACATTAATTATTCATTAAATTGAGTAATCAAAGTAATAATAACAAATAAAAACTTCCCTGAATGGGTTTTCAAACAAGCAAGGGGTGGGGGAAGGTTGTTGCCATCCCACCGAGACACACGCACAGGGAATGTGGCAGCACACCACCTATGAGGTTGATATGCCATGCAATGCCGCCAAGAATCAATCTGCATGCATGAAACTTGTCCTTACTCACCCACATGCTCCTTTATGCAATCTATGCTACACTCTACCAATCACACATCCACTATGAAGTTCACTCAAGTTACAGATCATGTTGCCTAGGTACATTAATGGAGTTCTCCTTACCGGGATCACTTCAACATTTAGAATGGGGACCAGAATCCAAGCCTTCATCTTGCCTTGGCTTGTAGAGGGGCTTTGGATTGTTATTTTTACTCTACCAACCTCCCAAGAATTGGTTCCTCCTCAGCTTTGGAATTTCCACCCGAGGCAATGATGCTTCATGACTATGGTTGTATGGCCAAGTGTTTGGAGGATAGTATGGACTCACCTTCTCTCTATTGGTGAACTGAAACTCGTAGACTGGCTTTGTTGGTATTCTTCAATAGATCCCTAGTGCCTTGCCCACTCTTGGTCATATCCTCAACTGTGTATGCTCAAGTGTAGAAGGAAACATGCACCGATTATCTCCTCCCTCTGTCTACTCTTTCTTTCAGCGGAGAAACAACTCCAACTCTAGGTTTAGCCTTGTAGTTTAAGGGTTCATTCCCCTGGTCTACTTTCATTTTCACTCTTTGGTTTCTTTCTAAAGTTCTTTGTATTGCTCTCTTCTGCTTCCAGTGTCGAGCTCTCACCACTCCAGGGACTTTCATGTCTCCTACCACATTGGGATCTTATTGTCAAAGAGGGATGTCCCAATTATTAGTCCTCTACACTTGTTCTTCCATTTCCTTTCCCTCGAGACCTCCCGAATCTTGACTTCGAACCTCCCACTCTTGTTCAGATGACAGACTCACTATTTCAACTTCAAAAGGAAGCCATGGCACGTCAACAAGCACATGTTCATTGGGGTACAATCTACTACTAGGAGCATGGGCAAACTCAGGCCCAATTGCATGTTGAAAAATCTGCAACCAAGTGTTGGAAACTAACCCCACAACAAATTCAGGATGAACAAACCTAGGTGGAAAAACATTTGGTTGATGAATGACATACTCTCACTAATTTGAATTGTTGGGTGAAGTGGCTAAATGGGTACCTGATGCAAGACTCACTTGGGGTAGATACAACAAGTATATGTACATAGAGGGCATATCTTGGCATCTTAAACTTCTACTTGGAAGGGTCCTCCTCGACTAAAACATTACTAAAGAAGACATGCTACTGTCCCTGGATCACATGCAACGATAATTGGATTCCATGGATTGAAGGTTGGAACACATTGAAAGACACTTGGGCATCCCTCCATAGCTAAGATGCTCTCCTAAAATCAACAAGGAGCCCATCCATGTAGAATCTACCAACTCTGATCTTGCCTCCTGAATATTTTTTGTTGAATTTTGTTAAGTTTCATGTCTTATTTTTGTATATTTTAGTTTTCTAAAGACCCTCAAGGTCCAACTAGTGTTTTTGGTTTCCTAGATTTAGCCGATAAGGTTAGATTTTGGACAAAGAAATTCCTGAAATTTTATATTTTTGCATTTGGCCAAGAATATCTAATGGTATACAATTCCAAATCTAAATTGTACTCGTGTTATCAAGCAATACAAATTTGAACTTACAAAAAAAAAAAAAACAAATAAACACTTTGTAAGCTCAATCACCATATGTCACCATGGCATAAAAGGGAAATGATTCTTCTTCATTATACTTTGAGGATTGATCCACATCTGTAGGAGGTTCTTTTGGAATTAATGGTCCCATTCTATATTACAATTTAAGTTGTGGTCATTTGCCTTTAGAGGATTGTGTAAGATTTTATAAAAAAAAAAATAGATAACAATATAAATTGTTTTTTCCAAAATTTAAGTAGTTAGTGAAGGTGGTTAAATTAGACATATATCGTGGAGAAAGATTGATACTCCTTAAAATAGTTTTCTAGAGCATTTTGGTTTTTTGGACATTCATAGCCAAGGTTTTGGAAGGAATCTTAACAAAGATTAAGAAAAAACTTATGTTTCCTTTAGTCAAGCGGTAGGGAGCAAGGAGGAATCCCTCTAGTCAAATGGAAAATATTGATTCAACCAAAAAAAATGAGAGAATGGGCATCAAAAACCCATATTGCTTCATCACAACACTTGCAGGGAAAAGCCTATGGAGGCTGAGACTGAACAACACTCTATGAGGATGCATAATGAAATCTAAATATATGGAAGTATCATCCATCAAGGACTAGCTTCAAAGACCCTGAAAAATAGCTAAAAATGGATCTATGGTATGGAGAGCTTTGGTGGGATCCTTCCTTATGGACAAAAGGTGGGTGGTTTGGAGGATCGAAGATGGGAAAAGTGTCAAGATTCAAGACTCATGGGTAGGAGCTAGCAACAATTATAAGCTAACCAAAGGTTTAATTGATAGCCTACATGAACAAGGAGTCGTTTCTATGTGGGATGCTTGGTCACTTGGAGTGATTGATATTAGAAGGGGGATGTGGAAAACAAAGACAAAGTTATAGTTGGTAGGAGCTCTAACAGAAGAATGACATAACTATGTAGACCTTCTATGTTCCAATCATGTCAAACTAATTGAATGGGACAAAAGCATTCTAGTTTGGTCAAAAAACACAATTGTAGGTGATTACATGACAAAGATGGGACATGAAGCTCTCATGTGTAACATCCATAGTGAAAATTCCATGTAATAAAAGTTAATAAAGGCAAAATAACAACCACGGTTGATGGGACACTTATTCCAAGTTGAATGTTGGGCAAGACATCCTAGTGTGGGTGTTCATTTGGTTATTAATGGCTAAGGAAATTAACAAAGGCAATGGCTAAGGATTTGGAAAGGTAAAATGTCATTTTTGGAACATTTGTTTATGAAAATAATGGAAATTATGGGAAAAGGGAGGTGAAAGGTCACAGGTTGCATGTGAAGAGAAAATTGAAGGAAAATAATGGAAAATGAAGAAAATAGAGGCCTCATTCATAAAAAGACTTATGAGGACCAGTTGTTAACTTTTTGTCAATTCAGTTTGGGAGCTCTCTCATTTATTCTCTCTCTCTCATACTCTTGTATACCTAGAGTTTCCTTGGAACACTCTTGGAGGGTATGGCATACTTGGATTTTTGGAGCAAGAAGGCAAAGCAAGAACGGAAAGTGCAAGAGGGCATCAGGATCGGCAACTACAACAATTTTTCTTGCAGGTACCAAGTTGCATGTATGTTTTCCTCACTAGTTTTGGCATGCATGGAATATGCATGTGGATTATTGGTCATGATCTGTCATTGGCATGGAGGATTGCCTGGATTGACAGTGGATTGCCTAGCCTTTCCATTTCTTGGATAGCCATGGAGATTTTGGGTTTATTTCCTTGTTTGTTTTGGTTGGTTCTCACGTTTGCTTATCTTGGGTTGAGTTATTAGTTCCTGAAAGCCCTGATTGGACAAACACTCTAGAGGCCCTGTAACAACTTGGGTTGAGTTACTAGTCCTGGAAGTCTTGGTTGGAAAAATGCTCTGGAAGCCCTTGGTGGGTTGAGTTACTAGTCCTAGAAGCCCTGGTTGGACAAACGCTTTGGAAGCCCGACAGAAGTTGTGGGTTGAGTTACTAGTCCTGGAAGTTGTTAGGGTCCTATAATTTTTATAGAATTTCTTGATTATAGCTGATCATTATTATATTTCAGATGTTGTAAATAATATTCCATGCTGTAAATTATTTTCAATAAGGGTCAAAACCTTGAGAAAATATAAAATATGATTGTATGCCATTTTATCCAAACTTTTAGTGACAATGTAAAAAGTAGAAAGGCGGGAATGGATAAAGTATTGGACATATTTTATATTTAAACCTTTATCCTAAGTTCAAAGAAAGAATCAAAAGATGCAGGTGGACAAAGCTCTTTTGTCACTTATGGTTAAAGTACAGCAACATTGAAGGCATCGGGATGTCATCCCACTCTTGATCAACGAACATCATCCATTTTCAGCCCCCCCTCTCCATCCTAGCTTTACCTTTTGGTGGGGGGGGGGGGTGGTGTGGGGGTGGGGTTTCGAAAAGGTGGTATTCCCCACTGGGTCCCATGGCTAAGTATGCAGTCCCCTACATTTTGCACCCCCCTCCCCCCCATGATACTGCCTACCACTCTGAACCCCCTCCGACAACTGCTTACCACCTTCCTACTTACTACCCTCCTTTACCATCATCTTTCCCACACACTCCTGGTTATGTTACCCTCCATTCCCCAACTGCCATGTCACCTCCCGCATCCACGTCATTCATTTGTCTCATGATTAGTTGAAACTATGATTTTTCTTATATGCCACACTGATTTCAAACATGATTTCCAAACCAATGAGGACAAATTTTCAGAAAATTAAAGAGGTTTTTTCTGCCAACATCCTCATGTACAAAAACCTCTCTCATTTTTCTAACATCTATTATGGTTTGGGATACATAGATGAAGCTTTACAGACATATTTTCCCAAATTTTCGTGTTTAGCCATACGTTTGCAGAACATATTGTGGCAAATCAGAGATGAATATTTAGAAAATGGAGGAGGTTTGTGTTCCTAATATACCAATGTACAAAAACCTACTTCATATTTTACACAAATATTACAGAGTGAGAGATACATTTACATCTTTACAGCCTATTTTTCGAACTACGCAAAGTCTTGTTTCAATCACCTTTTTGAAGAGAATATTGGGAACATCTGGAGCTGAATTTTGGGAATTTGAGAGAGGTTTCTCTCAAGAACATATTTATATACAATAACGCCTCTCACTTTTTACATAACTATCTCGGACTGAGATATACAAAGGGATGACTGGACCCTATTTTGCAGAATTTCAGGAGGAATATGCTCAAAGATAGTTAGCCACCTCATCAACTTAGAGTTGCAATCAAATTCTAATTTCTCTTCTTTGTCAACATAAATCCATAATAACAGTGCCAAGTGGATACATTAGTTTTGAATGTCATACATTTCATTTCTATTTGTGTAAAACAGTTTAGGATATTTGTAAAAAGATCTTGAAATTTTTATCAAGATATTTTAGTTTAGAATTTGTATAAATACTTCATCATTTGAAGTAAGAGATGTTGGGATTTGTAATGAGAAAGACTACCATTCATTCTAAAGTTGTTCATTGGGTTCAAGTGACCTTTTGCAGTAATACAAGACAAATTGTTTCAAGATTCATGTGTCATATCTATTGGTGAAGTGCATCTATTGTTCTTTGTTTATTTTCTTTGTCTATCATGCTTATGTATTCTCTATTCTGAATTAATCAACAGAAGTCGTGATAAATAGGATTCGTTACCTAGAGCACCCTATTTTGGTGGTTAATTCTACATGTTTTCCTCTGATATCAAGTTAAATAATTCTTAATTTCTCTTTAGCTTCAATTGAATCTATTTCCCTTCTTCTACTTCATGTCATTTAAATCTAAAAGATCCAATAGTATGCCTAGCTTGCCCTGTTTCACTTAAGCTTGATACTTCTGCAAATTGATCACCCCAAGCTCTTCTGACTCCATTGCCCAATGGCCTTCCCTTGCTATTCCAACCAAGCCAATTCAAAAACCAAACTCTGAGCCCAATAACTAGCCTGAAATTCCCAGTAAACAAAGCTAAATCTCACAGAGAGATCCCTCTTTGAGTATAGGAGGGTTAGATCCTAAACTCGAAAGTAGTTTTGATGTTGCCTTCGTGGTTTTTTCTTTAGCCTTGAAATTACGGTATGCTAACAGAAGCCTTGGTTGGAACAAATGCTTTGGAAGCCCTGGAAGGCTTGGATGGAGACCAATCTTATGATGGTTTTGTGATGTCTGATCGTGAGGTGGAGCCACTGTTTGATGGGTTGAGGTTGATGGCTTCTGGAAGCCATGGATGGTTTCGGATTGATGTGTTCTATTAGATCCCACATTCATACTTGGAATATGGCACGGGGGTGAATATCTGAAGAGAGATTTGGCTCATCCATTCTACAGTCCAGTGGAATGTGGAAGTCCCATCTCGGGTTTGGATTTTGCATCATCAATATGAGGTTATTTCTCCTTTATTTCTATGAGTATTATATTGGTTATATGTGGTTTATATGGTTGTGCTTTCATTGGTATTTTCTCATGCTATTATGTTGGTTATGTATGTGCTTTATGATAGTAGCTATGTATGGCTCTCATCAAGTTTCTATTTGTAAATGAATGAATAATATATCTATGACCTCATGGATGAGTTGAGGCATCAATGTCTCTTAGCAGTTCTCAGCTAAGTATGAGACCCTATGCTCATAGATGTTATTTACACCTGTAGATTACATATTTGTGATATGTTTGACGAAATGCCTCTCATGGCTAGTAGGGGTCCAGTCAAGGTCTTATTCAAGTAATTTCATTTGTGCTGTCATTTCCCTATTATCTTACTATTCTGAAGATGTCATTCAATTCTAGGGTAGTGACCTGGGCTCTGGGCCTGAAAAAGTGGCTCAAATCCTGGGGACACTAGCACAAAATTGAGAAAAATAGTCCTATGTTGGCATGCCTTGTCATGAGAGCATCCAGAGCCTCCTGGACACTAGCAAGCCTATAGAATGGGAGCTTCTGGGGATCAAGTGGTCCAAAATATCAGTGGGATCCAGGGAATGGTTGACAAAAAGATTGGGTTGGTTCTTGAGGGTCCTAATGCTGATGTTGAATGTATGTATGGTGTGCTTCCACTGGTTCCACTTCCTTAACATGACTTGGGAGGTCAAGTCATATCATAGTGGCCTCTCGTCGCATGTTTCCCCCGGTTGGTCGGTTACTTGGGTAGATGTGGGAGGAGGGTGTTACATAGTGGTATCAAAGCTAGGTTCACCCCTCGGACTAGATGGGTTATGTGTGTTGTTCATGCATTCATGTCAATTACATGTGTGTCTCTTATGCTTGCATTCCATGTTCTTGTTGCATTTGCATGGTGTTGATCATGGTTGTAGTGATGTCGCCATGTGGAAGTTAATGTTGTTATTATGGAGTGCATCGTCATGAGTGTATGACTGGTTATATGTCGTTTCATGTCGCTTAGATGTATCATTCTTGTGTGCTTGGTTACATTCTTGTGTGATTGGTTGCATGTATCGTTCTTATAGGCTTGGTTTCGAGTAATGTTCGTTTATTCTTGATTATATGTGTTTATGCGTGAGTATGGTCGATTACGCATTGCTTATGCAAGTTAATGTTTGCATGTGGTCAAGTGTACAATGATGTAATGGTTGTTGTCATGCATGAGGTTGTGGTATGTGTTGTTGATAAGGTCATGCATTAATGACTGGATCATAGCTAGAATGATGGTTGCCTGGTTATATGCTTATGTGTTATGTTTCTATATGTTGTCATGATTATGTTATACATGTATCACTCTAATTTATTGATCTTGTAGGCAAGGTATGCTCCCCAAGCTATACTAAGGTACGTTGGTTTATTGTGATTTGGTTTCGCTGACATGATATACCTTGCAGGAAGAAATATCAAATGGCTAGCAAGATGGTAGACTACAAGGACTCTCCCAATGAATCTAATGAGAAGTATGGTATTGGCAATTCTTCCAATTTATCATATACATTGAGAAGCTTAAAGGAAGAAATAAGGAGTTATAAGGAAGATAATGACAGAATCATGCAGGCACAGGAGAAATAAGCAGAGATAAATGCAGTGATACTTTAGAGTTTGTCATATTTGCAACAACAGGGACCACGTCGAATCAACTATGAGCAAGAGGAAAAAACTCATGGGGCATATGGTAGTAGGTCGCATGGTGGTCATAGGTCAGATAGAGATGACACATTTAGAGATGGAAAATTATTGGACACTCCAGATAGGAGGGAGGATAGACAGGTACTATACTAGTTCTGATTCATATAGGCACTATGATCGTCATCATTATCATCCTTATAGGAGAAGTGATAGGGGATACTTGACGAATGAGTTTAAGAAACAAAAGCCACCTACTTTTGATGGAGAGATGAAGAAACCACAGGATGTAGAGACATGGTTTCTTGGCATGAGGAATTTCTTCAGGTTACATGATTATTCAAACAACATGAAAGCCAAAGTAGCTAAATTCAATCTCAAAGGTAAAGCAAATATTTGGTGGGAAGATGTGAATAATGTCAGATGTATTCATGAGGAGGACTTGACTTGGAGTGAGTTTGAGCGGTTATTCAATAAGAAGTATCTGTTGGAGATGTACTTTGATGACAAGGCAAAGGAATTATATGAGCTAAAGATGGGATCTATGTCAGATGATGAGTACACTAGCGGGTTGTTGGAGCTACTAAGGTATGTGCCTTACCTCACGAAGGAAAAGGTCAAGATTTAGAGGTTCATTAGTGGATTATCGGTTGCATTCAAAGACAATATTGAGTTCAATGAGTCTAAATCATTGGAGGAAACCATCTAAAAGTTAAGGCATTGCTATGAACAATCGAAGCACGAATCTGAGACTATGCTAGACTCGAAAGGTAATGCAAAGAATAAAGGAAAATGGGACAAAAAGCAAGAAAAACCTCAGGGTACAGGTAATAAAGAGAATTCAGTACCATATAAGAAGTTCAATGCATCAGATAAATGACAAGGATTTCGAATAGAGGAACAAAACAAGGATGTGAGTTGGAAGCCTATAGAGTGTTGGACTCATGGAAAAGATAATCGTAGGAGAGATTGTCAGCAGAATCAGGGTGGTAGGCCTCAGATATATAGTGCACATGACTCAGAAACTATTGGGGATGTTGGTCAGAGTGTTCCTCGTATTTATGCAACATTGGATAACAAACATGCATACCATTAGGCATCTATCATTGAGATTGATGGTAATCTTTGTGATCAAGTTATTTCTATTTTAATTGACCCTAGATCTAATTATAGCTACATTAGTCTTGACTTGGTGGATAAGTGTGGTTTTAATAAGGAATTTCATGCAAAATCTTGGTTAGTACAATTGTTTATAGGTAAAAAGAAGCGAATTCACCATTGGGTAAGAGCTTGTGCATTTGATTTGAATGGTATGCCTACCACAACACATTTTAATGTATTACCGTTAAGATCATATTGTATGTTGTTGGGCATGGATTGCTTGTACCTTCATAGAAACAAGGTGGATTGTTATGACAAAGCTATTGAGTGCTTGGATGATAATGGGGAACCAAGAGCCTTCCAGGGAAAGAAGAAAGCCATGTTAGTTAGGAAGCCGACAGATATGCAGGCAAAGGGCAGTTGTAGGAAAGGGTGTGTATTATTGACAATGCACATTTCTAGTGACAAGAGTAAGGAAGTTGAGGATGTAAATGTTTTGAGCAGGTACCCCGTGCTACAATAGTTTCAGGATGTATTTCTTGAACACATTATAGAGTTTCCACCTCACAGGGAGGTAGACTTTTCTATTGAGTTGGTGCCAGGGGTAGCTCCAACATCAAAGGCACCTTATAGGACAAGTACACCTGAGTTGGTAGAGTTGAAGTTGCAGTTGAAGGAAATGTTGGACAAAGAATAAATTCGGCCAAGTGTATCACCATGGGGTGCATCGATATTGTTTGTGAAGAAGAAAGATTGTACTCTCAGATTATGCATTGATTACAGGAAGTTGAACAAAGTGACCATCAAGAACAGGTATCCATTACCGAAGGTTGATGACTTGTTCGATCAGTTGAAGGGAGAAGCAGTGTTCTCAAAGATTGATCTGAGATCCAGATATCATCAGGTACGCATCAAAGAGGAGGACATTTCTAAGACAACCTTTCAAACCAGGTATGGGCATTATGAGTTTGTTATAGTTCCATCCGGTTTGACTAATGCTCCAACTACTTTTATGTGCTTGATGAATAGTGTGTTGTGTCTGTATTTGGATAGGTTTGTTATTGTTTTCATTGATGACATATTGGTATATTCTAAAAATGAGGAAGAGCATGTCGAGCATTTAGCAGCATTGTTGAGGTTATTGAGAGAGCATCAATTTTATGCTAAGCTCAACAAGTGTAGTTTCTTTCAGATTGAGGTACATTACTTGGGGCATGTTGTCTCTAAGGAGGGCATTGCAGTAGATCCAGAAGAGATAAGGGTCATCATGGAATGGGTAGATCCCACGAATGTAGATGAGGTGAGGTCTTTCATGGGGTTGGCAGGCTATTATAGGAGGTTCATCAGGAACTTCTCACAGATTGTGTATCCTATTACATCATTGCAGAGGAAAGGTAAGAATTTCGAATGGATAGAGGAGTGTGAGGCTAGTTTTGAGCAAATTAAGCAGTTGTTGACACATGCATCAATGTTAAATATTGAAAACCCGTACAAAGAGTTTGTAGTATGCACAGATGCTTGCAAGAAAGGACTTGGTGGAGTTCTTATGTAGGATGGACAGGTGTGTTATAGCTCTAAATCTCACTCTTGAGGTTTGTGATGTTGCACTTATGGCCTAGGGCAACCCCTCCTTCCAGACCTGGTCCAAAAATTTAAAAAACAGTGTTTTACTCCCTATACGCGACATTGCCCTGAGCTAAACACATGTGTACGCGGGTCTATGTATATCCAACCCGCGTATATGTCTTAAAACACTTAAAAAAAATAAATCTCCTTAATTTCGGGTGGAGATCATGAGTTTCACCTGTTGATTACCTGTTAGTGCCCATGGCCCAACTGTTCCCAACGAATTCCCAACTAAAAAACTACTTTGGGAGAAGTATAAAAGGCTTCAATGGGAAGGCCTAAGGGAGGAGAGAAGAGAGAGAAAGATTACTATGCTGAGATTTCCCTAACTAGGTCTGAAGATCCTAGTGCCTCCTGCACTTCCCCCATTTTATAGGAAACCCTTGTTTCCTTGTGTGTTGATGTCTATCTACTACTTGAGATATCATGGAGTAAGTCATGGAAGGAGTTTGTTAAAGGCTTGAGACTGGACGAATCCGGAGGACGATTCCGCTTGGAGCCTGCGAAAGGACGAATCAGGTGAAATTATTCCTTTCTGTACTTTATTTGTCTATAATAAAAGAAACACATGTCTTTGTTCCTGATATAAATCTTCTTCATGTTTATGATATCCATGTTATGATTCATATATGAATGGTTGTTTAATTGCATAACTAACTACCTTTCAATATAATATGAAGATGGTTTTTTTATGATGTTTAGCCCATATACTACTGTACTTTCTGGACTGGATTGTTTTGCAGGTTGAAGGAGCAAAAGGAACTCCAAGAAGGGTTTGGACCCTGGAAGGATCTTCTCAAACGTAGGACCTCAGGTACGCCCCTTATCGTAGAGTTTGCTTATATTAGAATTATGGCTGTATGGAATGTGTGTTTCTCTGTATAGACAACCTCCAGTCTACTAGGGTATCAACCCAAGACCCTAGGGGGATTTATCTGTTATAGCTCCAAATCTCACTCTTGAGGTTTGTGATGCTGCACTTATGGCCTAGGGCAACCCCTCCTTCCAGACCTGGTCCAAAAATTTTAAAAACAGTGTTTTACTCCCTATATGTGACATTGCCTTGAGCTAAACGCGTGTGCACGCGGGTCTGTGTATATCCAACCCACATATATGTCTTAAAACACTTAAAAAGGAATAAATCTCCTTAATTTCGGGTGGAGATCATGTATGCTATGAGTTGCAAAAAATAAATAAGCACGAGCAGAACTACCCGACAAAAGATCTTGAGTTGGCAACGATCATACATGCATTGAAGATGTGGAGGCATTATCTGTTGGGCAGGATATTTGTGCTGATGAGTGATCATAGTGGTTTGTGGTATCTATTTGACCAACTGAATCTTAATGGTAGGCAAGCTCAATGGTTGGCTACGAACAGTGAGTTTGATTTTGAGATCAGATGTATCAAAGGTAAAGAGAATAGGGTGGCAGATGCTCTTAGCAGGCAGATACAGGTAAATCACTTAGCTGCTATGAGCTCCTATGGGATAGACTTATAGGTTAGGATCTTGCAGGAAAGTCGGCATGATGTCAGGTCTGGAGATTATGCACAGGTTGCAGCAGAGTATAGGTACTTGTACATGTGGTAATACATGTATAGGTACAGGTGGTAGCACAAGTATAGGTACATGTGGTAGCACAAGTATTCTTTGCTTTGTTCACTTTGCTTCATTTTGCTTTATCTTGTGGTTTCAACCTCTTATAGGTCCTTAGGGATTCCTAAGTGGTTATAGACTAGGAAATATGAAGAGAAAATGTAGACACAACTCATATTTATTCATTTCTTTCTCAAACTTGAACCCTATTTTAGGAGTTAGAGTGGCCTTCCTTCACTTGCATCATATGGGTGTTAAATCATCAAGTGGACAAACTCTCAATTGAAGCCCTGGAGTGCCATGTGGGTGCTTTCTCTGTTTATGATTTTTACGATGATCACGAGACAACAAAAATGGAGGCTCTATTTTAATAGGGGGACAACTAATAGTTGATGACAACTTATGTCTATATCTATGGTTTGTTTTAATCATGTTTTGGAAGGCTAATTGTAAGGAGGGTTTTGATATATGATGTATTAGGAAGGAGGCCTCCTTATCCGATAAAAGGAAGTGTTTAGAAACTATTTAAAAGTTTTTGTAAAGGCTATACACAGGTGGGTTTGACTTGCTTTAGGTATGGTGTCCATGGGATAGTTACATGTATGTTTCCTTTTTTGAAATATATAGTTTTTTTCCCAAAAAAAAATTGTGATTAACACCATTTTATTGATTGAAAAAAATTATGTTATGTTTTTTTTTTTTTTTTTGAGGAAGTTTCTAAAGAAAGAGCCCTTAGAAGTAGTTGAGAACATATTGAAGTTATAGTCCTAAGGATAAGGTTGGTATAAGTAAGTCCTAATAGGTTAAAAGAAGGTGATCTTTTAATAATGTTTCAAATTTGTTATTGTTATTGATAATGGAACCATAGCTTATTCATCTAAGGACCTAAATAAGATGATGTCTTATATGACTTCACTATAGTACTATTTTGAAATTTAAGATTTCATTCTCTTAAGAATACCAACAAATAAGATAGTTGGTTATTTAGTTAGTCAAGCTATCTTTATGAAATTTGATCACTTTTATTCCCCCCATTCATGTAAACATTATTATGCCTGCCACCAACAAGTATTACACATTTGGTTTTAGCTTGAACACCTATTACTTTGGTCAAAGATATTAAAAAAAAATTCAATTTCGCAAAGTAAAACTTTACTATATATATATATATATATATATATATATTTTTTTATTGCAATTTTTTTATTATCAACATTTATCTATAATGTTACTTGCTATGATTTTGAACAGCTTATTGCTCCATGCTTCGTAACCCATGGTTGCAGAATGATCGTCGACTAAACAGATATACGAATGGATATTTTGTTTTCTATATATAGTGCATATGGCACACCACACATGGTGTTGTACCATCTATAAGACGATCCTGTCTAATCATATATGCTTTTCTCTCGCCATATCTATCATACGAGTAGTAACATTAGTGAAAAGAGAATTTATGAAATTTAAGCTATATGAATTAAGTTTTAGTGAAATAGTTGACACAATTATTGATCCCAAATTATTACAATAATTATTACAGCCAGTTTGGCATAGATCCCGCAAGCGACATTAGCTATTAGGATTACTTAGTTGTTGCCTCATTTTTTTTTTTCCCAAGGAAAAATCGCAACTTTATTCATAATGAACAAAATTACATATTGTAGATGCTAAAAAGCATATGAGTTAAACATTGATCCTAGAATCCAAGATCAGTAACAACTCATCAAAGAGTTAAGACAAATCTACTCTCTTCTACCTTTCTTTTTTTCCACTTTCCTCCAACCATTAGAGTTGGGAGTGGGATATACAATAGACATCTGAGATTCTTTTACATTTGCAGGAAATTCTTTATCATAATTTGGAATTTCTAATGCATGAGTTATTTTGGTGCCACTAACTTCTTTTTCAGATGATATTTTCTCTAGCTACTATTGCTGAAGAGAAGGCATACGAACTATTGAAAAAATATGTTCAACATCATTCTTTTACATGGGTTCTTGGGGCTTCTGTACATTGTCGTTTGTAAGTTTTCTTGGGGTTTTACATCCTCAACTTCAGCTTCCCGAGATTCAGAAAATTGCGATCCTTTCGGTTTTGAAGCTTGTCGCTTTTTCCTTTTTGGATTTGTTTTTGCTTGTGTGCACATATTTTGAAGGTGCCCAGTTTTTAAGCACATACGGTAGCGGAAGACCGTATTTTCATAATCAAGGGACTGGGTCCACTTCAGATTGTTGTGTAACAAAATAATTCTATCATGTAATCCTTTACTAAGATCTACCTCTATGCATATTCTGGAAAAGGTGAAAATGCCTTTTGTGACTCTATCTGCATCCACTTTTAGGAACTTCCCCAAGGAATTGTTGTTGCCTCATTATCTCCATCAAATAAATGTATTTAAAATAGTTCGAGAACATTATATTCTGTGGTACTCAATAAACATATTGATGCCAAATATAATAGCTAGCATTAGTAGTGTAAGTCTCAACTTATGTTCTAGAAAAAAATATGTTGCTCTTTTAGATAAAAGCAGCTATCTCATATGGTTATTTTATAACTATGAATGTTGGCACCCTCACGAAAAATTTCTCATCAAGTCAAATAAAAGAAACTTCAGGGAGTCGTTTCTATCCATGTATTGATAAACTATCACATCAAATGGAAGAAACTTCAATAACCCATTTTTCTCATGTCTCTGTCAAGGATAAGTGTAAACAAATCTTGTTTTCATATTTAAAATGTAGAGGCTTATTTTGAGTTATTTCCAAGGGTATGTTGCCGCCTAATCTTATTTTATCAAATTAATGCATGAAAAAAATGCTCATATTTGGACTGCACGCGTCTTATTATGCATTATTTAAATGAAATATTGTCCTTTAAATTCACTGCGACTAGCCATCCATTCATAGTATGACATATATATGATTCTTTTGCACCATGATATTATTTATTTTATTTTTAAATAATAATAAAATTTCCTATGACGAATTTATTATGTATTTCAAATTTATTTACTCATAAAAATACTTGTGTTGGAGATTTAACAACTTTATTTATACATTATAGATTTATTGTGTCACATCTCTATTATCATGTCAATGAGTCAATAGTTGCAATGGGAGATTTATCATTGTTAAGTATTCACAACATCTTAAAATCATAGAAAGGTTTTACTATAGAAAATTCCAAATAAACAAGATGATAAATAAAAATAAAACATATAGGAACAACCAATTAGAAAACTAGAGATACATCGTATGCGAAAACCTTAATTTCTATTGAATGGGTGTGAAATATCTCTCTCTTCTTCTTCTCCTCCTCCTTTTTGTTTATTTTCGAGATTGCAATATCTCTTTAAAAAAAATTAGTTGTTTTTTAATCAATTTGTTTATATACACAAATCCAACTTTCCAACATGCACTATGATCAACCAATCAAAAAATTATTATTATTGTTTTTGGGTAAGATTAGATTCTCCACCATGAAACGATGAATTACAAATAACCAAATACCTCAATCTACCAATCGACATAATCTAAATTGACCAAATTCTAAACATTAAACACTAACTTGAATTTAATATTTTTTCTTTAATTTAGTTACATTTAAACTAAGCGGAAGACACTAGCTACTATGTAGCCCTCGTTCAAGTTTGGTGAACCAATAAGAGATCACCCTTTGCCTCCATACTCTTCATCATCACGAGGGATTCCTTAACTTTTAAGTCAACAATAAGGCACTTGGTCCAATTCATTCTAGAGAGGGAATGTTGATAAGTAAGTACCCTTCATTAATATAGAGTGGTATGGTACATCCACCACCATTCTAGAGAGGGAATGTTGATAAGTAAGTACCCTTCATTAATATAGAGTGGTATGGTACATCCACCACCTTAGGTGGGGCACCCCACGATTTCTCATGAATTTACTTTTGGAAGAGCTAACACCATCCTACCCATTTCACTTTTCATTTAAGCTATGACAAAGGAGGTATCATGAAAATGATTTTTTGTATTTTTGATACAATTTGTGATGGCATATTCAATGTTAGTATCAACAACAATGAAATATGGTAAAGCCCAAGGGGGTTAACCAAGAGGGAAAGAATGAGCAATTTAAAAATAAATTTAACATGTGAGAATAATACGAAAACATTGTGTTGCAACATAATTTTCCATCTCCTAGTCAACATAGCAAATTAACAAGTTCAAAGAAACAATATTTTGATCCTCCATACTAATGTTCAATTGTGTAAGGTGATTCTCGATAGGGGAAAAGCCCTCTTATAAAGTTAAATTTGAAGGGGAGATTTTGGAAAATTTGTGAAAGGAAAAAGGTAGAGAAAAATAATCAAAAGAGTATATGTTACGTAGAAATGATTATGGGTCCATGTTCATTAAAGAAATATGATCCTACTTCTATTGATGTTAATTCAAAGTTAGAGAAGTCTAACTCCCCAAATTCAAGTGGTCTAGTAAGACTATATCAAACAACTCTACAAGGTGTCGAGTTATCTTTATGTTTTATGGGTTTATTTTATGATTTTTTAATGTGTTATCATATGTCTAAGAACTCTAGTGTACATGTTGTACAACTTTTAAATGAATCTAGGGGTGTAGAATTTATGGGTACCTCTTTAGTAATAATATTCTATTTAAATTTTAGTTTTGATAAATATACATGCATATAATTTTCTATTGATTTGGGTGGTTTATCAATGAAAATAACATATTTATTTTTTTAAAACTTTAACGATGTTTTTAGCTACCTTATTTTTTATAGTAACATTTTATATGCTGCTCGTGATGATGGTTATTAATGTCCACTAAACTCAATATTAAATTATTGAACTAAAAAAAAGGATAAAGAATTGTATTATGGAGAAGGAAGGTACATATACCTATAAATTAAGTATACAAATTACTACATGGAAAAATCCTCATCCCAAAAACAACGACATTTCACACATCAATTTGGTGTCTACATAGGTAGTGATCTTATAATTAAACTATTATTATTACTATAAGTTCAACCCCTCTCTCTAAAGGTCCCCATAGCTGTCTAAAGGCACCAAATAAAGCTTCCGAGTTGAGACCAAAGCTTTGGATAAAGGTGTGAAACTCTTCGTTCCCCACTACTAGTCCCAAGTTTGTTGCATATTTTTTTAGAGGTCTCAAGAAAAACATGAAAGTAGGCTTGAATTTATAATATGCGTACATAAATAATGAAGTAAAACTTTGTGGAAATGGACCCTAATATTTACCTATTTTTTGTGGGATAAATGTTTTGTATCAGTTGAAAAACATGAAGTACATATTAAGCCATGGAGTTTTGGGTTGGTCTATCACTGGGAAAACCAAACCAAACCTAGAATCTCAACCTTTTCAAAAGAGAAAAGGCTAGATTTATACTTGATGATAGAGAAACTAAAACCAAAGACTAAAATTGAGCCACATAACCAATTACAAACTAAGAGATACAAACAAGGAGCATGAAGATATAAGATGGAAAGAGACTAGTCGAGGAGATTTGTCTGAATTTATAGCTTAAATAGGAATGTGCTCCTTGTAGTTGCCTTGAGAGCAACCTGTGTCAGGAGGAATACCCATATGCCATTCCATGCGACCCAGTCTACGATCTAGAGCTATCAACTATCGCTGCATGTGATCCAAAGATAAGAGAATGTTCTCTTTGCTCTCATTTTTGTCTACTAGAACTTAGCCAAGAAGGAACTTCAAGTGCTAGTATAAGCCCATAGTGTACATGTATTGGTCGTAGCATCCACGAGTATGTCCAACATCTAGAATCTAGTCGACCACTTCAACAAAACTTCCATATCTATAAGATTGCATCGTTAATTAATCCTAATACTTATCTTTAAAATAATATAAAAATAACCTACACTTCATAAAATATATATATAAATCATTAATTCTTGGGATCATAATTTCAATTCTTATAAGTAAATGCTCTATTAACAATTTAAAAAAATATTTAATAAAACTTGTAAATGGACCATTGTTTTAATTAAAAAACACATATATATTGATTAAGAGTGTGAAACTCTTTCCATTGCATAATGAA
Source organism: Pinus taeda (assembly GCA_000404065.3). NCBI lineage: Eukaryota > Viridiplantae > Streptophyta > Pinopsida > Pinales > Pinaceae > Pinus > Pinus taeda. Next base: position 5,373 of record APFE030435568.1, on the reverse strand, counting down.
TACCATGCTCATTAAACTTTAACAATGAGAATTTATCGCATTACCTAAATCATCATTATAATGAAAAATTACAACTCAATGAAAAATGACAAATGGTTTCTCATGTGATTTTCGCTGAAAAATCGATTGTAAATTACAACTCATTTATATCCTAATTTTCAAATTAAATTATTTTATCATACTAGGAAGTATCCCAGCCTTAAGTGCCAAATCAACTTTCCATAAGTCCCAAAATGTTTGAGGTTGCCCCATTAAATCCAAAAAAAACTTATCACCCGCATCCCTATTGCTGGCACATCCCTAAATTTGCATGTCGGTCTAAGAAATAATTGAAATTACGATTATATAAAGGAATATTGCAATTCGCGAATTTATTTTTCTTCAAACTGGAAACACAGTCCTAAACATTAGGGCTGACCGAACGCTAACCGGCAGAAGATCTACTAAAGCTACCCGGCGACCGGCTTGAAGGCGGAGTTGTGTAAACCCCAATATTAGGGTTTTACGAGTGTAATCTATTCTATTGATCGTATCCACAGTATAAAGTCGCATCTTTTCGGCCAAAATTTGATTTTTCCTACAGCATCTACATTTCTTCCTCAGTCCTTGGTGAGTACTGGGTTTGCTTTCTTTTTTCTTTTAGCTCTGTCTGTGGTTTTAATTTTATGGCTACTCATATCTTTACAGCTCTTTTGTCTCAGTTACTGATATTTGAGTACTGAGTTCCCTTCCTTTTTCTGTGAACTCTGTCTCTGGTTTTAATTTTATTGTTAATCATATATTTACGGCTCTTTTGTCTCAGTTACGGATATAATCGAGTACAAAACGATTGCTTTAACCATTCTGCCATGAAAACCCTCTACAGTTTAAACTGTTTAGGGTTTCCCGCTCTGTAATGGTTTATATGGGAGGTCACGTTTAGGTTATTTTCGGAATAATGCAAACATTTTAATAGTTGTTTGATTGGAAAAACGCGGTGTGTAGAATGCAGCTTGAATCCGGAAATAAGTATGGAATATTTACTGAATGAATGTAGGATTGTAACTGTTGATGAATGCAATATTCTGAATCAGTCATTCAATAATCAAATCTACTCAAGACTAATCTGTAACAGGTATAGTTTTCAGCCCAAATTAAGACACTCGGCCATCGGAATGTTAAACAACTACTAGGGTTTTGCATTTAATGCTGTTTCGGAAGTCTTTTCTGGGATATTGTTGGGCCAATATAAGAGTGGGGATAATATTGAGTCTATTTAGAGTTTGCAGGTGCCCATAGTAATTATGGCACTCGTTTCCGTTCTTTTTCAGTAGTCGGTTTTGAAATATTGTTCGGCTGAAACAAGGGAAATAAAGGTGCATGTGCCTCATCTCTATCATAGGCAAATAGGTATTGTTAGGTTGATATAAATTATTCATGCTTGCCTTTGCCCTAAACTGTCCTTAGGGTAGCTCTTCTTGTGCTATTTTGGAAACGAGCTCTTAGAGGATCTTAGGTTGCTTTAAGAGGGCTCAAAATTACCTTTCTCCAAACAATCTATAAACTTTTGAAATTCATTTCCCCGATGCTTTTACGTGGTTCTTTATGTATTGGATATCATGAATATCTTTTTGCAAAGTGCACTGGATGTATAATTATTCTTGTATGGAGTGATATCAAATTTCTAACATCATTGAACAGACATTAATGATTCTGTTGTCTTTATGTACATATGCAGTTTTGTAGTAAGAGTTAATTCTCATGTTTTAACAAAACGATTTGTTGTTGACTCAGTCACAATCGACTGGGAGAGGAATTTGTATAGACAGAGATGGCTGGTAGAGGTCGCATGCCACCCCCTTTTGCTAGACACCTTCAAGGCCCAGGCATGGGGCCTGAGATGTATGGTCCAGCCATGGGACCTCCTGCAGGTCATCATCCTTTGGATATGTTACCACCGCCAGAAGTGTTGGAACATAAGCTTGCAACACAAAGTGCAGAGATGCAAAGGCTTGCAACAGAAAATCAAAGGTTAGCTGCAACACATGGAGCTTTGAGACAAGATCTTGTTATGTCACAACGTGAACTGGAGCGATTGCATTCGCAAATTGCAGCTATGCAGAATGATAAGGATCAGCAAATTAGAAGTTTTTTGGACAAAATTGCAAATATGGAGGCAGATCTCCGGGCTAGTGAATCTATCAAGGCAGAGTTGCAACAAGCTCGTTCTGATTCACAGAGTCTTCAATCAGCTAGACAAGATTTAAATGTACAAGTGCAACAGCTAAATCAAGAATTGCAGCGAGCCCATGCAGAAGTTCAGCAGATTCCTGCTATGCATACAGAAATAGAGACCTTAAGGCAGGAGCTTCAACGTGGAAGGTACTGGAGCGAATGCGCATGTTATCTTTGTTAATATTATATGTAGATTAATGTTCGCTTGTTTTCCAGTTTTCATTTATTAAGGACTGCTGTAGAATATCCTTGATTTGATGGCTTGTTTACCCACCCCATATTTCTTTCATATGGGTTATAAGCAGAGGCTGACCATTTTAATCCTTGTAATAAAGGGCTGCATTCGAGTATGAAAAGGCTGCAAGCAGTGAGCAAGCTGAGCAGATGCAGGGGATGGAGAAGAATTTAGTCTCTCTGGCAAGAGAAGTGGAGAAACTTCGTTCAGAGCTTGCAAGTATTGACAAAAGAGGCCGTGGTATGTACTACTTGACAAATGATTAAGAAAACAATGTCTGTTTACATTGCACTTCTCTGGTATTTTCCTTTCCATTTTCCCATGTATATATATATATATTTACCTGAGTGGGGATGCCTTTATTAGCATGTGACAAATCTTTGTATTTTGAGTTCAGGTGCACCATATGGTGGTCCTTACAGCGGCCCTGATGCTCCCTACCCTCCTGTTGGCCAAAATGTGTATGGAGATGGCTACGGTATGCCTCAGGTGTGTTGATTATTACCTAAATTATAAATGTTTTTTTTGTTCTTTGTTTTTCAGTATTTTTTTATTTATCATTGCAATAATCAGTGTTTAAAATCCAGATGCCTCCTGCTGGATCTGAAGCTGTTGCTCCTTATGCTGCCGGTGGTGGTCCTGGTTGGGGAGGATATGATGTGCCACGTGGGGGTGGCCCACATGTTCGTAGATGAGCCACGTTGGACCTTTTTTTGAATGAAAAACGCATTCTAGAATAGGCTAATTTCAGCTGTTACTTCTTCGCTGCATCGGAAACTTCCGGGTAGGGATCATAGCCTTAAATAGGATGGTTGTGCAAGTGTTTTGTTTTCAGTAGCAGCCTTGTTCATTCTCTAGCTTCTGTAGAGCAGGTTAGATATTACATATATGGCTCGCAATGCTAGGTGCAGGTCATTGAAATCCCAAGGATGATTTATTTTACTAGTAAATTTTAATCTTGGGAGTGTTGGATCTGATGTTAAACTCAAATTGTCATGCACACCCTTTGGGGAAGTTTTGTTTACAAAATGATTTGATTGCAATTCAAATTTATAAATTATTTTGTTAGTATTATATTTTAATTTTCACTAAAATTTTCTGATTATTTATAAATTGTTTTATTAGTATTGTATTTTCATTGTCACTAAACTTATCTGATCTTTTCAATGGTAAGGTTATCATTTACCTTTGCTAGAAGACAAGAGACGTAATCTTTTGAGGAATTGGCTATGGCCATTAAAAAGAACTCTTTTATTTCCTATATTGAATAAGGCCTCGGTTAATTATTTCTGCTAGATAGGGCTGGCCAGATGCAGATAGGAAATTTCTTTAGCATTGTTGGAGGGTTTCATTTATATGAAAGCTTTTGTGTAGAGACGATAGACGATTTGATAGATAAAGACAGCCGGTTTCCATGTGACAAGTGATCGATAAGTGATATAGGATAAGGTGGTATTGTTTCCTATTGATCATCCACTATTCGATTTTATCATGACATATAAGAGCGGATGTTGCACGGGACTAAGGTATTTTTAGATGAGCCGAGTATGGTGGCATGAGTTTTTTCTTGAAGCTTTTTCATGAAAGATATCCAGGCAACCTAGACTATTTACTGCATGAAATAAATGGTTTGTTTAATTGCTCCGGTGGGATAATGTTTTATGGAGTGTATCTTATAATAGCGGATGCCAAGCTTCGGAATGTCGTGTTAGGTTACTCTATAGCTTTAAAATACATTCAGGAGTTGATGGGTATATGTCCATATACATATCAGATCCCACAGCATAGTCTAGAGATTATTTAAATTCTTTTCTATTGCGGTGGGCCAGTTATATTTATTAATAATGAAATGTTACCATCACAATGTTTTTATGATTATTCAAATCATAATGGTAAGATTTTACTATCGCATAGTCAACTGGATGACATGAAGTCAACTGGATGACATGACAATGACTAAGTACGAAAAGGGATTAACAGTGACTAAGTACTTGAGTTTAAAACTTTTATTCAAATATTTTTCACTCCTATTCCACATCGTCCCGGACATCTTTTATGCATGTTTTGACACTGCAATTGCTTGATGGTTATGAATGCCTTCCATTAGCACACACCAAGAATTTTGCACTTCAAATTTATAACCTGATTGGTGTCCAGCATTGTTATACATTTTATAGATCAATTAAGGTGTCACAAATTTCCCACTTACTGCTTTTTGTGGCGTATACAGTAAATGCTTTTTGTGGCGTATACAGTAAATGATGATATTGTTTGCGATGCTCTTCACATAATTTCATTAGATGCAGAACTACGATTTTTTTTAATTCCCAGGAGCATACTGACAATCTACATACACGAGTGTACGAGTAGATAGTAAAAAGCTAGCGTTTTCAGAGCACTACGTCTGTTATCGTGGGAGCAACATGCACAATACTGTGTGGTTTGATTGTTTGCTGAGAATAAGATTGAGAAATGTAAACTAACAAAATTAACTATTGCAAGAGATGAGTAATCTAACAACTCTCAGATTGAGAAATGTAAACTAGCAAAATTAACTAAACTATTGCAGGAGATGAGTAAACTAACAACAAAATTAACAATTGCAACAGAGTAAATTAACAAAAAAACATGGATCCTACTATCGGAGTTTTGTTTTTCCAGAGCTTTCACTGTTCTTTTGGTGTTATAAATATTCTATATAGCATTGTAATTTAAACAATGAAAAATTATACATTATATTTTGCACTCTAAAGAAGTTTACATGCAAAGAAATTCAATTCCTCATGTTAGACCTATACTTAAGATGGATCTATGCTAGTAAATTAATGACAACAACTTGTTTAATGGTATATTTAATTACTATCAATGGTGGGGGTTTTCTAACATAGATTTATGGCACATTCTTTGCAAAAATTTCTTACAAT